>VYZP01003707.1:1512-22657 GCA_013400635.1 Hypocryptadius cinnamomeus
ATTACTTATTGTTGTTGTTGTTGTTTATTGTTATTGGGGTTTTTGTTGCTGTTACTTAAGTAATATCGATATATTCAAATTCATTTTCTTAAGTTAAGTTGGTCTGTTATATTATTTTTACACATGCCCGAGAATCTTATAAAGTACTTGCTCACTCAGACATAGTAGCTGATTTCACACCATGGTATGTGCCAACTTGTGCATTTGAAGTGTACATTTGACATCAGAATTAAACCTTTCCAGTTCAGAGACAGCTTACAACACAAGTAAAATGGATTGGGATTTTTGGGTTTTTTTGTCCCTTAAGGTACCACTCCCCAGTACAAGAAAGATATGGACGCAGTGCAGAAAGTCCAAAACAAGGCCACAAAAATAATGAAGGGGTTGAAGCATCTCTCCTATAAGGAGACAGAGAGATGGGACTGTTCAGCCTGGAGAAGAGAAACGCTCAGGAAATCTCACTGATGTATATAAATACCTGAAAGGAGGGTGCAAAGAGGACATTTTCCAGTGCAGTGGAGACAATGGGCACAAACCAAAACCACTCTGACCTTCAGGAAACACATTTTCAGAGTGAGGATGACCAAGCACTGGCACAGGTTGCCCAAGGAAGTTGTGGAGTCTCCATCCTTAGAGATATTCCAAAGCCATCTGGGCACAGTGCTGGGCAACTGGCTCTAAGTTGCCCTGACTGAGCAGTGGGTAGGACCAGGTGACCTCCAGAGGCCCCTTTCCACATCAGCCATTCTGTGATTCTGTAAAAGTTGACAGAACTGCAGACCTTTGCAAGGATTTTCATCAATGCTTCTCCTATTATATAGCAAATTAATAATTTCCCCTTTCATTTATAGGTTGGAAAAGAGTGATCTATAATGACAAAATACCAGCCAGCTTGCAGCAAAGTTGGGAATAGCATCCATCTCCTCTGAGTCCAAGGCTAGTGCCTTGTTCATCTGGTCAAACTGGTGTGAACACCAGCCAGAGCAATGGAGGATGGTGCTTGCCAACCATGCATATCTACAGCATGGATGATGAAAAAGCCTCAGCCTATCAAGAGATGAAGCTCAGTCTAAGAGATTATCTGTTTTCAAAGAGGATATTGTGTTCCCTATGTGTTCAAAGAATGCCTGTGCTGATATTTATGCACTGTGAAGCCACAAGAGCATGAGTGAAAATAGCTGGGTTTTCATTTTAAGGTCCTGTCATTCAAATGTCCCATTCCATTCCTGTGGGATCTACCAAACTAAAACAAAACACCACAAAGTAAAGAAATGGAACAGAAATGTGTGTTAATCACAGTAAGCTGAATGATAAAGCAAAACTTGAAATAACTTAAGGTTGGATTTTTTTTATTTTGTTCAGGTAAATCACTTCCTAAAATGAAGCAGTAGCTAATTATAAACACATAAAAGTCTGTGACAGGTACACCATGTAGCAGAAAAATATAAATTATTAGAAATTCCATTCTGTTATTTCCTTCGATGCTTCTCAAGAAAATAATGTGACATTTATGATCCATTCAATGTGAAGTTCTTTGTGCTTGGTTTATGTCTTTTCATTGCTCACTTCACACAAAAGTTGTGTTACTAACTGGCATGTCAGACCCTACATTTGGCACATGACACACAGCTGGACTATTTGTTCTGAATGTTCTCTGTAAATTTATCCTGTTTTTGTAGACAATTATTTCTGAATTGACATTGTCTTTCCTTGAAGATGTCTTCCTGGTTTCTGAATAGATGATGAAAAAAGCCTCAGCCTAGCAAGAGATGAAGCTCAGGCAACTTTGAGACCCCCAAACCCAGTCTTCTCACGAGCCCTCTACCAGAACCAGATTTTTGATAAGAACTTCTGGACAAATGAGCCATAATTCCTGGCTGATAATTCTGCACTACAATCACTGAAAAAAAATCTGTGCATGCATCCAGCAGCCTGATCCTAGCAGCTTGCTCCCATCTGATACGGAAATTGCGCCTTTATTACAAGAGGGGGCAGATGGCAGCATGACCAGACATACCTGGTGCAATTTAAATTTCACTAGTTTTAGTAACCTGGAAGCCAAGTCCAAGAAAATTGTGCTGCTCTGAGATTTATCGGCTCCCCTTAAGGATCTGAACTGCTGCATCTTTATTTCTGTTGGTGCTGGATTGGTTTGATCAAAAGTGGTTGATCAGGCAGTCCTCTGTGTTACATATCTCACCACAAAGTGTTCATAGTTTCTTTACAAATACTATGGTAAGCAGAAGAGGTAACTCTAATTCGTGGGAGGCCTAGTTCAGGCCTGTTTCTGGATTTAAGTGGTCAGGTCTGATTGAATAGCTTGCAGTCAGTACCTGATTTCTGCAGAGAAGAAGCAATAAGTTCTTGTTTAAGCCAATATGTCCTTTTTAAATCACTGTAGCAATTGAAATCTTTCACCAGGGAGAAAACAGGCAACAAATTGTCCCATTCTTTTTCCTGGTCCTTATGGTAAAGTGAGTTGCCTAATCTTTAGCAGAGAGGTTGCTGGAGTATATCACGGTGTGGAAAGGTGAAATGTGTCTAGCACAAGGCAGGGTAATCCATTCCAGACTCATGTGTAATGCAGGGGAAACAGGTGCAAACAATTGAGCTCGCTGTCAGTAAGCCACGGTGATCGCTTTTGATATCTTAATCGTTAGTTGATCCATGTGCAACATTGGCAACATCACTGTCATAGCTGACTGCCTTCTGCACATCTGTAAACCTTTTCTGGGTGCTTCTTGATGTGTGCGTGAGTCCATGAAGTCCTGACATCATGAGAAACTAAATTGGGCATGATTGCTGTCATTTCCGTTTTCCTGCTAGAAAACCAGAGAGTTGACAAATGTCAATAACTGCTAATAGCTCACTACTGTTTGTCAGATGCCACACAGGACAGGTGTGAAGAGAAAGCAGTGTGTTTCTCTGAGCACCACTCAGCAGGCAAATCATTTGTGAGACTGCTATCTAACTGCTTTTGCAGATAAAGGAGTTGCTGTTTCTTCACTTCATGACCCCCTGCTAAACATTCAGCATTAAACATGTTCCCACTGTATCTACTGACCTCCAGCAAACCGTGCTGCAGATTTCCTTACAGGTAATAACAATAGTTTGAAAATGAGTTTAGCCCATAGAATAGCTTTAGGTGTAATGCTATCAGCCAACAAATTAGCCACTTCCTCTCTATTTTCCTGCAGAAAACATTAACACAATTATATATACCTAATTTATGATCTTCCCACAAAACATGACACTGAAACTACTGACACAGGCTGCTGTGGTGGGAGCTCCTGTTTCTGCCTCTGTGGGGTTATGCTAGCTTGAGGACAGAAGGTTTTTACAGGCTTCAATAAGATCTGTGTATTCGGCCTATTTTAAACTTCAGTTTAATTTTGAAACAGTAAAATGAGGTTTGTATCTCTACACAGGGCTTTTTATTCTCTTGTTTGTGTTCACAGCAGGTTTTCACATGAAAATTGTGTTGCCTCAGAAGGAAGGCTTGTTCATGCAAAACTATAATCAATGCTTTATAAGTTTCACTGATTTCATCAAGAATTGTTTTGGATCCCTATTCTACATTATGAGAGCGAATATTTTGCCTGGCATGAGATATATTTCTGTCACCGTTCAGCCAATTAGTTCTTAAATTATTTTGAAGCATTTCTTGAGAATAATACCATTTCAGGTCTGACATGCAATCTTCTATTTCATACTATTATATGACTGAAACATGTTTAGCTGAGCTTCTCCTACATTCACTACATATTTCTTCTGACACACTTATTAACTCCTCCAAGAAACCAGGCTAAGTTATTTGAAGCATTTGATTTTCTCCACTGTTTGATCCTCTGTGACTCACTGATTTATCTGAGGTAGGTAATCCCAGCCACCTATCTTCTAAACAACACCGCAGTGAAGGCTTCCATGAAGTTTTGGTATTTTCATAAAATGTTTAGAGAGTTTCTGTATCCTGGACAGTATAACAAGGATATGGGGAATATGGTTGATACATTAGATCAGACTCAAAAAACAATTCCTTCTCTATTCGCCAACAAAAGAAGCAGATGGGCAGATAAAAACTACAGTGATTTTCCCCTGTCATCAAAAGTAATTAGAAAATACAGAGAAATGGTCCAGTCCAATTCCTTGTTAATACTGTCAAAATCAAAAAAGAATTCATTTCACATTGTCAGGCCTTTGCTCATCTCAATACCCACTATGTCCTCATTTCAAAGGTATCACATGAGTTGGTTCTGTTTATAGGATATTTAATTTCAGTTGTTTCAGAACCAATATACAGTGATAAGGAACATGTTTGCTTCACATAGGCATTAATAACAGAACAAACTTAATTCTAATAATGTTGAAGATGAGAAAGAGCCTGTATGTGTTGGTGTCTCACCTTCCCTGTCCATGTAATGTCCACAGCAAAGAATGACAAAAATTCCTATGGCCATACATAACCTATCTGCTGCATTCTCCATACTGTTACATCAGTTTTGGGGAGGAGCAGCCAGACTTTATGGAGCAGTATCCAACACAGTAGTGGTGTTCTTCTCATAGAGTTTGAAACCAGAGCTGAATATGACTATAAGCCATTAGTCTGCCCTCCTTCTCCTGCTCTGAAGAGGATCACCTAAACAGGGCTTCAGCCATGTTTTCTAGATTGTCCTAAAACTTTCCCCATAAGGAAGATGTTTCCCATTTCTTTTCCTGACAGAGACTGATTAGAAAGAGATATACCTCATAACAGCACTCACATTCAAACAGAAGGTAATTATAGCCCCTCATTAGACTATATCTCTTTCTAACTTACAAATCCAGATGGGATACCTTTGAGTTCTAGATTGGATAACCCTTAGAATTTTGGGTTGCAAGAGGTGGGTATTTAAATTTCCACATATGTTACAAAACACCTATTTTTTTACATATGTATATGTTGACATAAAATATATATACCCATTTAATATACATATGGTTACAGGTATGTATAATCAAATTAATTTATGTGTGATCAGTAGGATCCAATGCCTTTCTGAAGTCACTCACCCTGCAAATGCCTACAGTTAGTTCTTCTACTTCCTCCATCTTACCTTAAATAGATAACTTATTAGGACTGAGGAGCTATGTAATGTTTATGATTGATAAGTGACTAGCTCCTTTCATATGCCAAAAACAAGCAAGCTATATCTCTGGGATAAGGAGCTGCAGCACCTTCTTTCATCCAGCTTTCACTATCAACAAATGTGGGAATGTTATAGGAGAGCACAGCTACGCCCCCCATTAACATTCACAAGGATCAGATAATCTCAATAATGAATTAAATTTTACTACTTTCCTTCAAAAATATGCACATCCATTTCTAGTTTTTTCCTACTTTCTATTTAGGAATTTTTCAAAGATCCTCTGTCTTGACTAGGAATCTGCAAAGTGACCTCTGTGGTCCCAGGAAACTCACAGCTTACAGTTTGAATGAAAATCTTTAACTCTGGTTTTGTTTAACAAGTTTTCAAAGGCACAAAGCTCAACACACTCTTTCTTTTTGCAAGTTATATGTTTTTATGTACTGCTATTTTTTCCCATTGGAAAGATTTAACTCCTAGTGGTAACCCTTTGGAGCACCTGGCTCAGGAGAGTAAAAGAAAGGAAAGCTTGATTTATAGAGGATGCCATTGATTTTCATCTCACTGTGAAACTTGGCTCTGTCCATCTGATGCCTTTTAAAGCACAACCATGTGTGAAAAATAATGAATCTTTATAACTTCCTTTACCTTTTAAAACAAAAAGGTAATGTATTTCTTTCAAAAGCTGATTGCTTTTCTTAGCCTTATATTTCCTTTCAAAATATATTGCTGTATACAGTATGGATCATTGAGGATGGATGTTGATAGGTAATTCGGTAGTACATCCTTCGTGGTTCTATAATATCATAATTAAACACTAAAGCATTATAAAAACATACCTGGACAGCATGATTGACCTTTGAAAGAAAAGCCTTGTAAGACCAGAAAGAGCTTATGTAATTATATGCAAAATTACAACCATACAGTCAAGCCCAGCTGTTCACAGTGATCTAATGCCACGTGTGTATTCCACCTATCCAGTCACATCCGTCCTCCCCAAACCGTGCTGCAGTTTGCACCTAATCACATCTGTACTTTAGATTACCCACAGTCCCCCATCCTGAGTCTGCCAGTAGCCCACTGGCTCTCACCAGATTCAGGAGGAGCCCCAAGGCAGCAGAGCTGAGGGAGCCCCAGCACAATAGGGGGTTTCTCCCCATAGAGATCTCGATAATGGATATTAATGGGTTTCTCCCAGGCATGTGGCCAGGGAAGTGTCCCTGGAGTCTGTGCTCTCTGCCAGCCCAGGGGCTGCTGGGGTAGGGCAGGAGAGAATTTGCATCCTGCAGACAAGCAGGTGCAAAGTTATGTTTGCTCATATTTTGGCTGAAAATGCGTGGCAGAGCATATGAAGAGACTGCCAGCACAATGTATGTGACCATTAAGAGCCTTGCATAGAGGGAGCCAGCACAGGCTGCACTGCACTACTCTACTGCTGTGGAGAGGCTGGGAGCATTGCAGGCTTCAGGATCCACAGTCAGAGCTACAAATCTGACAAATAAGTTTTTGGTTTGGCAGCCAGCTTTATCAGATAAAATCAATAATTCAGACTTACAGAGTAACATTTTTTGGCACATTCTCAGTACATGTACCAGCAATGAGACATAATGTCAATATCAGAAGTTGAGATGGAAAGATATAAATGATAGATCAGATGTCTTCAACATAGATTAAAATGCTCAGTCTGGAAAAGAGGCAATCAAGGCAGTAAAATCACTATCTCCAAAATCTTGTGTGATATGATGTTGAATGGAAAGCAAATGTTTGCTGTCATACACAATACTAAAATTCTGTGGCATCAATTAAAAATATCTGGAATTATACTCAAAATTAATACAAGAAGCTTAGCCCTATCTCTAGTAAATCCCTAGAACATAATGAATGCTGAGAGGTTACATGGGATTAAGCACTGACTGTACAACCCAGGGGAAAAACCTCCATTGAGGGGTATCAGAAAACCAGATAGTTTGTCTAAGACCCTGAGCTGCAAACAGGCACTGAACTATCTACTTGCCCTATTCTCTTACATCTCTGTAAGCATCTGCCATTTGATGCTACTGAAAACAGAATAGTGGAATAAATCTGATCTCTGATCTCCTTGATACTTATATATTGATAT
This sequence comes from Hypocryptadius cinnamomeus, assembly GCA_013400635.1. Taxonomy (NCBI): domain Eukaryota; kingdom Metazoa; phylum Chordata; class Aves; order Passeriformes; family Zosteropidae; genus Hypocryptadius; species Hypocryptadius cinnamomeus. The sequence continues at coordinate 8,755 of VYZP01003707.1, forward strand.
ATACTCTTCACTGCAGGGAAAATGGTGGGGACAAAGCAGTTTAGCAGTTAGGTGGCATTTCCACCATTCTACAGTGATATCTGGCATGTACTCAGAACAACAAATGATTTTTTAACACAACCAAATGTGGAGAAATTACTTTCCAATTCTCTTTCAGTCAAATTCAATCCTTTTGCTAACTTCTTGATCACAACCTCAGCATTTGGCCTATTTATATAAAGAACTTCCTCTCTATCAGCTTGCTCAACCAGGATCACCACAGGTCTCCAGAAACTCCTGCGTAGACAGAAAATGCCAAATAGTTCAAAATTAAGCATGCTCCACCATTGAACCAATAGAAAGGGTACTCTTGAAAATTATCTGCAGGCCAGGTTACCACAGCAGCTAGGCTTCTGCAAGCACATGAGCAATAAGAAATTATCCAAAACCTGCAAAAAGGTTGTCCTTGACTGCTGTAGCTGGACTAGCCTTTGCATCTGTAACTCACATCAAGGAGACTCTGGAAAGAATTAATTGCTCTGGAAGAAGCTGGATAAATCATGTTTTAAATTATTTTTGTGGGAAGGGAGCCCTTTAGTCTATTAACAAATGGCTTGCAAACTGACCCTGTATTCTATTTATGTATCAACTGAATAGTTTAATGCATTTCAGCTTTTTGTGAGTTGTTCCAAAACAGTCTGTCAATGGTTACATGAGTCATTGGTCATTGTCTCTGAGAGCCGATTGGATGATTGTAGATTTTAATAAGAAGACAAAATATGAAAAATAGCACCCAGAGAATAAAGCACTTGAAAAGGTCTGTGCCAAAAGATTAATCAATTATGGTGAACTGCTTTAGTTTTGAGAGTTTTTATAGCCTTTCATGCCATCTGAGCACTCAAAACACGTGGGTGACATGACCTGCAAATAACAGCTAACTGGATTCACCACTTCAGCTTGGACTGTTGCATACTGTACAGACACATCTATTTTATGTGATTTGGGTCAATACATAAAGCGTGTTTCTTACAAAACAAATTTTTCATTTGCTTTAAACTGTTAAAGGCAAACAGTAAATGCATGGCCTTGACCACAGTTGATCCAAGCTGTTTATTCTTGCTTCTCATTCAGTGAAGAGCAGCTGCACAAGCAGACTAAGTTTAAGAAACACAGCAGTCCTCTTGCAGAACTGCACCCCTGCATCCCCTGCCATGCCTCAGATTTCCCTCTGACGAGCCCCAGAGGTACTCACACGCCATACAACAGGTGACTGGGCTCAGGAATCTCCCTCCCAGGGCCTGCTTTATGAAATCAGTGCAAACCAAACTACTCCTTTTCATCCCAGCAGGGACAAAATAGCTTTTCAGGGGCCTCATCTCCTTTGTATGACCACATCGAGCTTGCTGTTGCCATACTTTCCCCGTCCCCTTGCCAGCTTTGGTTCTTCCTGCCCTTGACACAGGACACGGTTTTGCAATTTTAAAAGGGATTGTTCCTTGGAGCCGTTGTGATGTCAGTGCAAGCAGTGAACTCCCCAGCCCATCTGCAAGCCCTGCCATGGGCTGCCCTCAGGACCACAGCCTCCCCAAACACACACACTTGCCACAGCTTGCCCCCAGGACTCCCACAAGCCATGTGCCCACCTTGGATGTTTGCAGCCCGTGGTACCCAAGCCATTCCTACTGTCAGGCCCTTTGTCTCTTTTCCTTCAGCATCCTACCTTAACTGCTTTCTGTCCTTGTGCCAGGGCTTCAGTTTGCAGGTGGTTGTTATGAGCCTTTTCCTCTTGTACACGATGAGGACACTTTTCCAACAGGTCTTACTCATCTTGCAGAAGGCTGCTGTCACTCAATAGTTATTCAGGTTGACAACTATAATGGGGACATCTATGTTACACATAGGTATTTATCTAATCACCAAAGTCAGATGAGATGAAATCCCTCTGAGCCTCTAAACTCTGGAGTAAAACTGTGTTTCCTGAAGGCCAAAGCAAGCACAGAGGATATACAGCCTCAGGGCCCAGGGCTTTGTTCAGCATGACCAAAGCAATCCTTCATAAATCATTATCTTAAAAGCAGCAGCAATGGGTTTTAAATCCTCGTTCAAATGCTAAACATTCAGTTCCTTGGCTTAAATATTTGGTTCTTTGGCTTCTAAGCCATTAAAAAGCCTCTCTTTTAATGTTTCCTTCACAATTTTTGAGGACCTATAAATTTGTTGGGGTTCAGTTTAAATCTAAAGTAACTGGATTCTCATGAAACTCTCCCTGGGACTTTTAAGGAAAACACCAAACATCGCAACAGCAATCAGTCTTGAGAAGCAGTTGGTCTGCCTTTCAGAGGCATTTAACTCTCACATAAATCATGGCATTTGAACTTATTCCTTGACTCACTATTAGTGATTGCAGAATAAAAACCAGAAATGTAGTTGAAATTTAGGCCAAATCCACCACAGACTGAAGGAAATGGTTGTGAGATCACTTGCACCACAGTGAGGGTCCCTGGGGCAGGAGGTGGGAAGGATGCTTGTAAGTGCAGTTAGAAACCGCGTCAGTTATATTGACGGTCAAATTTATCACTTTATTTATAACCGTACCGAGACTAAATAGACTTTTTGTCTTTGAAGTCGATTTTTAGTACCTGTGTTGTCAGGAGTTGAATTTGAACACAGGGAAAGAAAATTGTCAGCACTTTCTGAAATGAGACTATTTTTGTAAAAAAAGCACAAGTAAACAACTTCATTGACTGTTCAGACCATTCATCTTGCACAAAATCATGGAATGATTTGGGTTGGAAGGGACCTTAAAGATCATCTAGTTCTGAACCCCCTGCCATGTGCAGGACACCTTTCACTAGACCAGGCTGCCCAGAGTCCATACTGCCTGGCCTTGAAAAGATGTGGCATCAATAAATTCTCTGGACAGCTTGTTCCAGTGCCTCACCACTATCCCAGTAAAGAATTTTTTCCTAATTTTTAATCTAAACCTACTCTCTTTTAGCCTGAATCCATTCCCCCTTGTCTTGTCACTACATGCTCTTGTAAAATGTCCCTCTACATATTTTCTTGCAGGCTCCCTTTAGGTACTAGAAGATCACATTCAGGCCATGCCTAAGCTATCTTTTCCAGCCTGAAAAATCCAATTCTCTCAGCCTCGTGGGAGAGGTGATCCACCCCTGCAATAATTTTGGTGGCCTTCCTTTGGACTCCAACAGGTCAATGCCCTTCCTGTGCTGGGAACCCCAAAACAGATCACTGCAAGATCCTGGGCTCTCGCCTGATTCTTGCCAGTGGTACATAAAACCCGTGGGACTAACCTCACCTTTTGATGTGGAAAAGAAAGCAAACACTGAGGAGGACTCTTCTCCAATCTCTTCACACTGTTCCATTCCATTTCACACTGAAAGCCTTTTTTTTTTTTTTACATTATCTGGGATGTGTGTGAGACAGATAATGCTGTGTGATTTTTTGTGTTCATTGCTTTCAGAATATTGAGTGAGTCTCTGAAACATGGCAGAGAAGTGATTTTAACTTTTAAAGGGCCTTTTATTTACAGCCATTAAGTCACCCAGTGTCTCAATGAAAGAGCAGACCACCTAGCCCCTCAAACAGTTGATATTTAATTAGCCAGCAATTGTCCACATCCATTAGATCGAGGGACAATTTGGATCTCCATTTGCCCCAAAAGTATCTGATAGGTGCAAGAGCTGAAAGTAGGGGCTGACCTGACTTCCTGCTCTTCAGATCAAGAGCTACCAACAGGTCAAAAAGACAAAACTTCAGAGTGAATTGTTCGAAGGAATCTGTATCTGCTCCATGGAGCAGTTTCCAGTGGTTTTACATTGGCACAGAAAGATAAGAAAGCTACAGCTACCACCAGTGCAGATGCAGTACTCAGGTGAGTAGGCATAGTAAGCATGCCTAAGGATGACACCACAGGGAAGTTTTACTACTCAGAGGATCCTAGATCAAATACATCACACATCAGTGCTCCTTGGGATGGATGAGACACAGAGCAAAAGAGCTGAGGATTATGCTTAATGTCACTTTGGGCAACCAGAATGACTTTACAAGGACTTGCAATCACATCACTGTCTACTTCACCTTTGCTCTATATTTGAGTAGAAGAAATGTGTGGCTAAATTTAGTGCTCTTTGTAGGAATACTTGGAAATTTCTACATATTCTCCTTAAATCAATTTTCCTATTGTACCTTTGTGCCCACTTTTATTTAGATTTTTGTTTCATTTTTTGAGTAAACAGATCATGTTCCTGGAGGTACATTGCATAATTGTGAAATCATAGAGACCAGAGAAACAATCCCATATGTACTCCCCAGGGCATAACCAACATGGAAATGCAAAAAAATGTTCTCCCAAGGCAAGTGCCTCCCAGACAGTTACAGTCTTTAATGTTCTGTCAGCTTCTGTCCTGTACATAAACCATAAGACACATGGTCTCTTTGCATCATTATTTTGCTGCTGCTTTTATTGCTCCATCATTGGCACTAGAACTCAAAAAGCAGGTTGGAAGTAAAAACATTCACAGCTGCTGGAAACATGATGGTTGACCTGCCTTTCATAGGTTCATAATTTTTCTTTATTCTGTAACTGGCCTTCAACTTGTTCAAAACTATAAAGAAATAAATACTTCTCTGCCATGGTGCAGGGAGGGCAGCAACAACTTGAATGGTGCCAAGGAGTTGGGTAATCTTTTGTTTTCACCTTTTTTGTAGTGTGGTCCCAACACAGGCATGGAAAAAGGGGGTGGGGGGGGCACCTGCCACAGGCATGGAAAAGAGATGGCTATACCTCACCTAGGTCTCTTCCTCCCCGTCAAGACATTCTACTTATTGTAAGATTTTCCACATGCACAACAGAAAACAGTGGAATGACTCTGTTGACACTTCTTTGTCCTAAGCCTCTTGGTGGTGAACATGCAGGGGGGCAGTGAGAAGGCTCAGGTGATGTAGATCAAGTCAGCAGGTGAGCCATTAGAAACAAATCTATAAGTAAGGAGTTATTAGAAATAAGTTTATAGGTAAGGAGAGTCTCTCCAGGCCCAAACAATGCTGAGACCTTGCCAGCCTTCCTCACTGCAGCATCCTTCTGCTTGCCTTGGGCTGGGGAGGCACATGAGGATCAGTGTAGTGGGTGACAGCCACCTCAGCAGGACACTGAGAATTGTGAGAATTACCCTGGCTGCTGAGTAAAAATCCCAGAGACATAAACTCCTTTCTTCCAGGAGCAAAGCACCTTTCAAAAAAAAAAAAAAAGCCGTTTGCATAATTTTTGACAAGCCAATTTTTAAAAATATTTCTACAAAGCATGATTTATTTCTTTTACTCCAGCTTTGGACTGGAATTGTGCTTTTAGTTCATGTTTCTCTATGCTTCTAATGGCTTTTGGCCATGTACTCCACAGCTGAAGTTGTAATGGTGACTATAAATACTTTCACTAACAGAGAATAATTTGGTTTCTCATGCCAGAAGCCAGAGCCTGCCCCTGAGATACCTTTGCTAAGGTAAAACCCCTGCTCCCTTCCCACCCTGGGCTGATTGATTTCAAAACCTTCCCAAACACAAGGAGGGGGAGTTCTTTGATACATCACATCTATTTGCCACAGTGATCTGTCTTGTGACAAAGTAAACACAAGAAGATGTCAAAATGTCCTGCTTTCTCTGGTTAACATTATTCACAGTAGATATAGTGTTTATGTGAGGGGGTGAAGAGACTTTAAAGCAAAAGGTAAAGTATAATCAAGGAAGGTTGGAAGGTTATTTAGATATATATCAGTTTAAGGCTTTTGATATAACATCATGATGTCAGCTTGGGTTAAACCTTTAAGATTGGGACTGGATATAAGAGGGATAGTCCATCATGGAGAATGGGGTTTCCAGAGATCTGTAAGGTTAATCTAAATTATCCTGGAGATTAGCCCTGAGACAGCGAATGGTTCCACAAACATCACCACTGCTGTCCCAGGAAGCCATGTGATACCTTCAAACCTCAGTTAGCATTTTCAAGGAGGATAATCCTGAGCTCACTAGTGAGGAGAGGACATAATTTTATAGGTGAGGCTGTCACTCTCTCTTGGGGTGAGTTATGGGGCCGGGCTGTCAGTGGAACGGGAACATACAAGTTACAGGTCAAGCTCTTCAAAGGCTGTCAGCTCAAGCAAATCCACTCTGCAAATTTAAAGCTCTTCATCCTGAAGCATCAAGCAATTTATTCTGTTTTAGAAGAGAAATAAGCTGTGACCCTGTTTCTTATATTTCTAGCTACTATCTTTGACTTATTATAGTCATCATTCAACTACTTTGTGAGAGGTATGCAGCATCAGTAACATGGAAAAGTTCCCAGAAAGTTTTTGAGTACTTGCTCTGCATGTTAAAGATGCTAAACTACCTGCTCTTTTGACACCAGAGAATGCAGATTGCTATCTGCAGAGATTTGCTACACTGATTTAATTCCAGGAGGCTTTCTTAAAATTAACTCCACATGCAGCTGCTGAACACAGGTACCCAAAAAATGACAGTGTCATGACTATAAGTGGCATCTGTGTATGCCATTGTCCCCCTGGCATGATCAGTCCACCTGATACATACAGTTTTCTTAGTACAATATAAACATGGAGTTTCCACTTTTCATCTCTAACTTACTTTATAAATTACATGAGGAAAACCTGCATAGACTTCAGACTCCAGTTGTGCAAATATTTGCTTCAGTGCAATTTTAAGTGAACACAGTGGATTTCCATTGTTCAAAGTAGATTTAAATGGAGCTGTGGACACAAATAGGCTTGTAATAAATCAGGAAAACTTGGAGTATGTAGGAAGTGAAGTGACATGGACAACATGAAACCATGCCATGACTACAGCTAGATTTTAATTAAACATTCAAATAATATCAGACTACCAGGTACTTTCAAAATCATTGATTATGAGCACTATCATAGTAAGAAAAAGATCAGAGAGTAAGAATAGAAATAAAAATTATGTGTAGTTATGAAAGGATTATGCAAATATGGACCAGTGCCGATGCTCTGATTATTTTTACTTAATTGTAGTTTTATGTACAATTAGTTACAATTAATTACAATTAATTATAATTTAGTTAAATGTACTTTTAAGTGATGGAAAAGGAGTAAGCAATGCATTAAAATTAAGGTAATTTTAAATATAAAAAAACATATTAAACTGCTCTGAAGCCAGTGGGAGCTTGTTTCACATGCCTAGAAACCTAAAGGCACATGTAACAGTTTTATGCTTCATTTAACTTTCTTGTTCAAAATTGAAATTATGTGGGAATCAAGGACTAGGGAAGTCTGTTTCTGACTGAAGAATCTGTGGGGATGTGCTGTCTTAACACTGTCACCTCTAAAATATTTTTTCCTATAAAAACATTTCGCACTATTGGTATTCTGAGTCTAGGAAAGAAGGGAGGTGATAGCCATGACCATTCAGGCAGGCTCACATTTCCACCTCTTTGTCCTTGTTACCAACCAACTCTAATTGTTAGCTGAAGTGCCCAAAGTTTTGAAACATTCAGACTTCATTTCCTTTTTCAGTTGAGAACTGAAATTGTCAAATACCACAAAAAAAGACAGTTGGTCACATTTTCAGCTCAGTTTTCCAGATTCAAAAAATGTGGACAAGTTGGACAATCTTCAAGTAAACACACAAACAGTTCAAAGCACAGAGGTAGATCCAAACCAAACCAAGAGCTTGGATCTTAAAGCTCCTGTGTTTCATGGATGCTTGGATCCAGATCCAAAAATCTCAGTGGGCACAAAGGGATGAACCAAACCCATGATCAAATCACCTTTCTTTTCTTCTTCCTCCTCAAGCTGTGAAGGTGTTTGACTCTGAAACCAAGCACTGAGCATCACTTCTCATGTTGTTCTCCAGCTGGGTGGCTGTTAACAGTTGAAGGTAAACACAGATCCTTTGAGGCTCAGCCAGTGAAAAACCAAAGGTTTGAATAAATACTGTTGACTTAACCATGATCTCATGAGACAGCAGATCTGTGTCTGCTCCAAAGGCCAAAATATTTCAGATGGCAATATGAGCTACTTTATTTTTATCAGTGAATAGAGTGGCAGTAAGAGGTTCAGCACTTTTAGGCTTAGTTTTTCAGAAGTAACCAGTAATTTGGGGTTCTCAGTATGAAACACCATATGCTTGATTTTTCAGAAAATGCTGAATATTTTAATTCTGAAAATTGGAATGCCTTAGAATTGCCAGTTTGTTTTTGTTTGGGTTTGTTGGTTTTTTGTTGCTGTTGTTTGATTTGTTGGGGTGGTTTTTTTTGGTTTTGGTTGTTGGGTTTTTTTGCTTTTAAGTGTCAAGTCACTATTTCCAGAAATATGAAAATGTTGGTGCAGTAAAAAACAGACAGTCTTCTGCTTTCTCACATCTCTGGAGTGAGCATTTTTGTAAGAGATGTATACACACTGCTTGAAAAACTCTTTGTTGATCAGTATTGTTAGATTCAGTCTGATGAGTGAGCTGCTGAAGTATAGAATATATTAATAAAAAATTATCTGCTTCGTAGGATCCCAGACTAGTTTGGGTCGGAAGGGACCTTCAAGACCACCTCGTTCAAACCCTCTGCCGTAAGCAGAGATACCTCCCAGTAGACCAGGTTGCCCAGAGTCCATCGAACACTGCGAGGGATGTGGCATCAGTGAATTGCCCGCACAGCTGGTTCCCGTGCCTCCCCACGCCGGGAGCGAAAAACTCTCCCCCATCCCCCGTTTCATGCCGCCCGGGTTCCCGGGAAGGGCGCGGGAAGGCGGCGGTTCCGCGGGGAGACAGCGCCATCTGCCGGCCGCGCTGCCCGCCCTCTGAGGGGCCGCGCCGGGCCCGCGCTGTCCCCGTCCTGCCCGGGGGACACGGCGGCACCGGCACGGGGGGCACGGCGGCACCCTGCTCGTTCCCTGCTGCAGGGCCAGCAGCCCCCTTGTCGCTGGATCGGTGCGAACAAAGCCAGGGCAGCCTCCGGCCTCCGAGAGCAAACGTGTGGGAACAAATCCAGGAGAGAAGCTAAGCTAGTGCTGGTTTATGAACTGAGGGTCTCACTGACCAACAGGGTTTAATTTACAGATGGTAACCACAAAATGAGGTCAATACCTGTGTTTATAGGCTTTTGTCAATTATATGGTCTGCGTAAAGTACTTTAGGAGGAGGTCTTTACCTTGAGTGTTGGTCAATTTACAATTTTCATCTTTGTGATTTTATGCTCCCCTTGTTTCAGTGCTGCAAGCAGTTAGACTGTCCTTTCTTATCAGTACTCCAAGAGGCCAGACAATACCTTCAGAAATACAGAATAACCAAGAAAACTAGTGATTGTTACCCAAAGAAAAGGAAATATAAAACGTTCCCCTATTTCTTCTGACATCATTCTCCAGCAAAAAGAACGCTGTGAGAAAGGCTTTCTGGTGCTTGAACTGGTGAACAACTCACTTGGATATCAGCATATAAGAATCATAAACATTTTGGGTTAAAAGGGACCAGGGGATCATCTGCTCCAAACCCTATGCCATGGGCTGGAACACCTTCCACTAACAAGTTGCCCAGGGCGCCATCCAACCCGGTCTTGAACACTTCCAGGGATGAGGCATCCACAACTTCTCTGGGCAACCGGTTCCAGCGCCTCACCACCATCACAGTAAAGAATTTTTTTCTAACATCTATTCCAAACCTGCCTTCTTCCAGTTTGAAGCCATTCACCATTTGTCCTGTCACTACATGCTCTTGTAAATAGTCTCTCTCAGAAACAAGAAGACATTTAGTGTAGACAATACTTAGTGATATTTAGAGCTAATGATCACTATATATTCATCAGAAAGCAATGCTGGGTCTCAACCACATATTTATCTGCAGTGGGACCCTGTTGTTTTCTATCCATGCCACTCTTTTGGCAGCAGCAAACTACAGCTTTCTTCAGAAGGTGATCATTTCAAGTGTGGGAATGAACTGAACGCAGGGACTGACTTGGTCCGTGGCATTACATGTGAGGATATTATAGATATTTGTTAAACAGTTAGCAAAGAATCACATTTTTTCTGACAGTCAACCATTGCAGCCTTCTCTCAGAATGCCTGCCTGAAATAAAGTCCTTCAGAAGAAAAAGACAAGTGAATCTAGATAAGATTTTAAAATTATTTTTACCCTTCAGTTTTGGGGGTTTTTTTCAGTTCCATATTCTTAGCCATAATTATCTGTGCTGGTCATAAATACATATGAACACCTATCCATGGACTAACCCAATCAGGAAATACTTTGTGGATTCCTTTCAGCCCCAGAAATGTACAGTATCATACCTGAAATAAATTCTGTGCAAAAAGCTTAGTTAAAAAGTTAGTTAGGGCTTTTAATACAATTAAAAGCATAAAATCTAAAATTGTTTTGTTTTCTCCAGTCTTTCCACTTACTGGGGTCTGCTCTAAGTCACAGAGGGATGAGAAAAATGTTTAACACACTCATTTGTGTTTTCACTTGAGAGGATGGAACATAGCATTAATCTTTTTTGGTACTTCATGTGTTGCTGATATTGCACTGTCAGCCTATATTAAATAAGTCAGGCACAGTTTAAAGAGACATTAATATTTTCATTGTTTGACTGGTTGATAGAATTGTCAAGCGCACCAGGGCACTGGCAGGTGACCAGTCTTTCCTTTTGTTCCTTTGCTGAAGAGTAGCTTTGGAACACTGATCACAGAGAATTTCAGCAATAAAGTGATATTTGTCGTATTTTTCAGGTGAGAAAAATTTTAGAGAAGTCCTTCTCCTTTCTTCCTTGCAGCACTTCATCACTTCTCCATTAAATTTCTCTGCTCCCTCAGACTCCTTCCAGCCAATTTAAGCCACCACCACTACAACAGCCTTTTCCTGTGCAGCAGCACAAGCTGTGACAGCAGATGCAGTGTCTGGGATATACTTATTCCTATTTGGCATGTTCCTCTTACCTCCTCCTTGCTGTCTCTGCTGGACAACCTCAGATGCTGGTGTAAGGCAGAAACCTGAATTGTCCTCAATCTATTCACTCCCAGTTTCTCTCCCCAGCCTGACTCATTCTGCTAAGGAATAACAGTGCTGTGGCAGTGATCACAACCACTCCCTCACAGCTCTGCACAGGGCACCTTCCAAGCCACTCATAAATCTGGGGTCCTGCCAGAGGGATTGCCATTTGCTGCATGTGGAAGGTTAGAAAGATGCATAACATTTTGTAAGGCAGAAGCCTAGGAAGGAATTTGAAGGAAAAGAATGTGGGCAAGGGATCAGGAATTGCTATTTGAGATATTTTACAACTTGAAAACAAAGGAGCTTATAAATAACCAGAGACAAGCTGAATGCCCTTTCTAAATGACAAGGATAGTGTAAGTCCCCACCACTAATACTGTCCTTTCAACTCTGTTCCCCTCCACTCCTTGTATGCACATGCACATACCTCATATAAGATCATATACCTACACATAAAATCTCACCTGATTTCAACTATGGCCTCTGATAAGAAGGATCTTCCACAAAAATGCTGGAGACCAGGTGCTCTGTATTTTTGAAAGAGTACAAGCTCCAAAACAATATGTTACAAGACCATGTCACTTTGCCCTGGAGTAATGTCATGAACTTGATAGCCCATCCAGAAATGAGACTGCAGTGAAATGAGGTGATGTTTTGTTTATGTGAAAGAATATTTGTACTAGAGACCAAATTTTTATATGTATATAATCAGTCCTATTAGATCACTATCAAACTAAAGTAAACCTCTTAAATGCTCAATTTGTGTGTGTGTAAATGAAGCTCTGCAGAAAGGCCTCAGGATAGAATGAAGTTTATGAGATTGTAAATGAGCTCTATAAAACTGTTTGGAAATGAAACAAAGAGTTGTTTATCACTTGTTGTACACAAACCATCATCCCTAGCAAGCATGCTGGGACACCATACATTTGGGATTTTTCAGTTCAGAAGGATTAAAATATGCAATTCCTGTGTTTCAATACAAACAAACCCTTTTCTAGCAAATGGTTTGATTTTGAAATGTACTGGAATAGAGTATGCTGAAACTGTAAAAAAAAGTGGATCAAGTTCCGTTTGTGTCAGGAAGTAAAATGTTGGTGAAAAAAATCCATATTGTGTTTTAACAGTCCTGACTTTTCCCCTTTTTTCTTTACGATATAATGTTTCATGGAGATCAGAAATCACCAGGACTATTTTGTTGTGTCCTTAAGATTTCCAGCCTTGACTCTGCTGTAGTTACCTGAACTAAAATGTTATATATTTATTACTCCTTGGCCTTTTGTATGTATGTAATTGCTTCATAGAAAATTGATGTCATAAATTAGCTCTCTGAATACCAAAGATTCATTTTAGAATCACAATAAGTGTGTGCTATGGTCACAGTTGCATCTGGGGCTTTTGTACAGAGTAAATCATACAATGCTTAAAGAAAGTAATTGTACTGGACCTTTATTTGTGCTCTTGAGGAGCAGTGTGCCAACACTTCCAGGCACTCATCTTCCTTTTTGTGACCCATTTTTCAAGCCTAGGAAATTGCTTTTTACCTTACTTCATATTCAGAAGCTGAGCCTCTCTAAAGTGCCTCTATTATAGCAGAATCCGTTGATGAAAACTATCATAAGAAGCCATTTTGGTGATTTGTTTTTAGAGTTTGCACCTCTTGAATTGTTGGTAAAAATTCAGTTAAGATTCAAAATAGAAAAAGAAGTATGGCACAGATGTAAGTTGTTCGGGTTGGAACAAAGTATACTGATCTTTACGCTCCAGAAATCTAACCCCATCCTAGATGAAGTATTCTTTAGCCTCATATTTAATTTTCACAGATCTGTTTTTATAAGAGTCATGGTCTGTGGAAAGATCTTTAAAATATAAGTATGCATCTATCCATATTAAAACACATGTATGTACATACAACTATGAAGAGCTTGAATCAGAGGTTACAGTGGTTGAAAATGCCCATTTTTCTTTCTCCTCAATGAACAGAGCACAGCCTTTGGAGGGGAAATATTAATTTATCTATATTTACTCCAAGGGTATCAACCAAAAATGTTCAACCAGTTTTAAATTCAGGAACTTTCTTCAAAGAAGTGCAGATTTAACAGCAAGTGATCAGTAAGAGTCATTGTAGAGGGCTGTCCCACAGACAGAGTGTAAAGCCTTATTTGTTAATACTGCCAGTGCTCAGGACTTGCCCTTCTGCCCCAACCAAAGTGTCAGGACTTTGCACCTGGGACTTCTCCCACAAGTGCTCAATAACTGCCTGGATCCAGAAGCAAATTGGTTTATAGAAAAATCTTGCAGGCAGGAACAATGTCCTGATAGTTTCTTGTGCATACAGTTTGTTTCCTCTGTATGAAAATGAAGGCAAACTGAACATGAAGCAAGAGACTTGTTTCAGGACAAATTCAGATTCCCATATATCCTAAAAATTATAATTGTTTTCATGTTGGCAAACAAAATGGAAGCTGAATTTTTCTTTCAAAAAATTAAAAGCTTTTCAACTGGGTTAGTAAATTAGATCTCATGTCTGAAAAATGCATATTCTGGCTTAGGAAAGTAGGTTTTTTTCCTTTCAATAGCTGGCATGTTCTGACAAGCAAACAGCTTGAGCTAACATTTAATTAGGTAAATAGAACATTAGTGTTGGAGCAAGAGAGGCTGGTCAAGCATTCCTAACTCAAGACAACCTCTTAGACACTGACCAAAAATGAAATATTCTAAATGTGGGTAAATGCAATATGAGGTGTTACATATGCAATATTATTTATTGTTCTATTTGAAGTTTGGATAACAACTGTAAAACGTGTGTGTGTGCATATGCATGTACTTAAAATAAACAGTTAAGGAAATCAGGATACAAATGTTGCTGCTGATCTCTGTGTATATATATATATATATATATATA
>VYZP01003722.1:384-11108 GCA_013400635.1 Hypocryptadius cinnamomeus
TCTGCATGATAAAAAGAGGGGTCTCTCACAGTGGATTGCAGAAGAAATAGAAAGGGAGAAAAAACATGGAAGAATTGGTAAGGACTGAAAATCTGAGCTAACCTGCAGCAAAGAGATGCCAGTGACTGTGGCTGGGAGCAGAGGGAGAATCTCAGGTGACACAGGGCAGAAATAGGGGCTACAGGGGTAGGGGACATAATTGTTAGGTGCTTCTGCAGTGGATGTAAAATCCTCAGCTTTGTTTCAACTTGTGCAGAATAAAAAATTACAGTTCTGTGCAATAAAGTTTACCTACAGGGAAATACCTAAATCAGGTTGCCTTTGCAACCTTACTTCAGTCACTAATGGGTGTTTAGAAGCCTTGGTAATGGCCACTTAATGTTTTTTTTGTAAGATCACCTCAGGAATTTGGACAACTAGGTGGAATATCTATTTTTGCTACAGAGCTAAGATGCTATGCTGCCAGAGTTGTGCATATGATTTTTTTCTAGTTTTCTCTGCTACATGGTATTGTAAAGTGTTAACACTTTTTGGAAAACCACTTGAAAGGCAATCAAGTAAACTGGACCCAAATGTCTCTGTGCCTCAGCTTCCTTGCCTTCTGCAAAGTGTCCTTGCTCTCATCTCTCAGGCATAATAGAGAGATAAATTCATAATTCCTGTGGATGCTGTGAAATGACATCATCACAGAAAATTCTAGGAGGTAATGAATAGCTTCATACTTGATATAACATTGATCTGTGATGCTGCAAAAAAAGTCTCAGCCATCCCTTGAAAAGAAGTACATAGAAAGGTGGAATAAAAGTTTGCACATCAGCTGTTTTGCACATCAAATGAGTCTGGGATATGATTCTATGGTCATATCACATTGTGTACTCTGTCACACAATAGAGTATTTCACCTCACATTGCTTGTAGACAAAAGGATTGGAGAAAATTTGGACACACAGCTTTTTTTTTCTCACTTTTTCTACCTTACCTTAAACTTTTCTTTTAAAATCTGTGAGATTTTTAATCTCACAGCCCAACTGTGAAAAGGCAGCTCCTGCTTTCCTAAGAACAGGGTGTTGGTCAATTCACTGTCCACTGAGAACAAATGTTTCTGACAATGCTCTCCTCAGTAGTGATCTCTCTTATTTTTCCTTTTCTTCATCTATCAAACACTAGATAAATTGCTTTTAGAAATGATGCTTTCAATTTTAAACTGGTTTATGCAACACTTTCATCACAATTCAGTCCTTTGTAATCGGATCATTTATAAAATTGCCCAAGGAGGAACATTGTTTCCAAGAAGTATGAGTAAGATGCCATTATGAGGATCTAATAACAAAACCAAGAGTTTTCACTCAAAAAGGAACAGTCTGACCTGTAGAACACTGGGAACACTGTAGTAAATAGTTAAAATTAATCTATTGAGTTTAAGGCTTGAAGGTAGTAGGAGAGGACAGAGACAAATGCTGGACTGCAGGTCTGTCTCCCTAGTGAGAAGAGTTTTCCATGTTGTCTGCTGCTCACATGGAGGCTCAATGTGCTTACTTCATTCAGGTGATTTTGTGGCTGTCTGCTCTATGAGACAGTTTGCATTTTGCCTTGTTATTCTTTGTAAAGGATTCCTGCACAGTGCAAGGCAGACTTCAAAATACCCTGTGCAGTGCCCATGAGGAGACTGACCCGCTGTTGCAAGCACCATCTAGCGTTTTTCTCTTCAAGAAAAAGAGGGGAGATGAGGCAAAATGTAAACCTTACAATGAACAAAATAGTTAAGTAAAAATTGAATTAGACATGAACAGGGCCTTAATGGTGAAAGCCTTGCCTGCTAACACATCTTCTGTCTTGGGTGGTGCTGCAGCTCATGTCTCTGGCTGTAACAGGTACAAACAAGAAGTCTAAAGGTAGAAGCAGATTACATAGACTTTCAATATCGAAAAATGAATTGAAATGCTTGATGTCACAGGATCCAGTGTGTTTTCAGAATGGGCTACAGAGATAATAATAGGAAACTTGCATTTTGTTCCTGGTTGTACTAAGCAGGGCTCAGAATTACACAGATGCAGGTGGCTTTTGGCTCGAGTCTGCAACCTGCTGGATCCCACTGAGCTTTATTTATCTCAATCTCAAGATTTTGGTGGCCTGAAAAAGGCAATTCAGACCACTGCCCAGAGGGTGGCACACTTAAACAGGTGGTAGAGAGAATCTCCTTCCCTTGCCGCTCCATCCCTTAAGCGTCACATCTGGCTAGAGGTTCTGCTGCTCTCTGCAGGTTTGTCTGGAGGTAGCTCTTGGGAGACAGGAAGGCAAGTAGTTGAAACAGTGAACACAATAAGCTCTAATCAATTTAGACAGGACACTGCTGGTCTCTGTGGACTATTTTGAAAAGATCTCAAAGGAGAGCTTAAAAAGGCAGCTTTATTGCCTGGAGGCTTGACAGAAGTTAACACTTCTCCTTGAAAAGCGCAAGTCAAAGTGGATGAAAATTGCTACATCTAAAGCACGGATGAGTTTGGGGGATGAATCACTAGGAAAAAACTTTACAAACTGTTTTGCAAGAGGACAAGCCTAGAGAGCTCCCTACTGGTCTTTAAGTACCTATGAAGATGTTTTTTCAGTATTGCAGTAATTGTGAGAACCAGGACAATGGTGTTGAGCCAGTTATACATTTTGCTTTGTTATAAAAGCCAAGGAAATCTCTGATACTGAGGTGCTATGGAATGCTAAAATCTCCTCCAGAAAAGGAAAAAAAATGTAGTTAGCATCAGGTCAATTAAAATGTGCTTGGATGATGTTTTTTTAAAACTTTTAAATTCTTTGTGATGTAAATAAAACAAAGTCTCTTTAACTTGTGAATAAAATTATTTTACTTTAAACCCCATATAAATAAGATCTTGGAGCAGTTTCAAGATTAGCATTCTTTCTGAGATCAGAAAATTTATAAAATTATCTCAGGTTCAGTTTTGACTATTCAATATTTTAGAAACAAAAAAACCTGTCTTGTAGCCTCTCAACTACCTCTGCTCACCCTTAGCAGCCAGGATGATTTCATTTCTCCCAGTAAGTTTTGCAGTTGAAGGTGAGATACTATTAAGCTGCAGGCAGATGTGCATTGTGGCTCACAAGAGTTTTTACTAATATGAAGCTCCTACGTAGGGAGAGCACAAAATGCATCCTTCCAGTTTCCATAACAGAACCCCCTTCTGAGCAAAGGTAACATGCAGAAGTACCACTGCTTGTTATGGGGCACAATCAGCCAGACATACCAGACAAAAAGGGCTTATCTTGCAGTAAATTAATTTGAACAGAACACTATTTTGGATTGTAATCTAATCAAGTGTTTGAGACAGTTCTGTTTGGAAAGGGCAGATGATTTTCACTTTGAATTGCTTCATTGCAAAATCTCTGCCAAATTATCTCTCTGGCAAGATGGAGCCACCTGGCATTTTTGAATGGCTGCTGGGAGTGGCTGCACGCCAAAAATTTGCCAGACTGCGGCGATTAGTTTTAAAGAACTTGGCCTATGCTGTTCTTTCTCTGTGCAATGTCCTCGGGTCCCTCAATCCAGGCAGATTCCTGCACTCTTATCAGGAAGATGTGGATCTTTTGGAGTTAGAGAGGATGCTCTTGCATCTGCAGTTTTGGTCACCATGAGGTAACATGGCAGATTTCTGGTGTTCCCAGGCATCTCCTTTCCTTTTGCCTTCAATCTTCTGGTAGGAAGTATTTGTTGAAAGGCAAAGGTTGTGCATAGCTGCCTTTCAGTTTTGTGGAGTAATTATACTTCTGGAAATGAGAAGGTTGCTATGCTGAGTGGCCGCAATGGGAGTCACAGGCATTCTTGGCTCTATATCCATTGTGGACATCCACAATGCAGAGGCTCCTGCACCACTGATTAGGGGTGACCTTTGTTACAGGACATTTTTTCCTTAGCAAATATGTAGGTTTGATAAAGCTCCCACATGCTGAATAATGACCCAAAGCCAAGCACCAATTAAATTAGTCTAGTTTATAAATGGAGAAGGAAACAGAATCTGCTTTTTAGCCTTTGAATAGCAAGTCTGTTTTAAACAGCTTGACTACCATCTCTTTAAATTCACCTAGAAGATCTGTGGGCTTTAGCTCATTGCCTCTGTGGATCTCTGCACTCCCGGGCAAGTTTTCCAGGACCTTGGTGTAAAAGAAGCTCAGGCCTGCTATTTGTGTATTACTGAAACTTCTTTCAAAACTGCTGTGACAAGTAGAACAGAACCATTATAAAGCAAGAATTTTGGGAAATGTGCCTTTGGAACTCTTTAGGAAGGAGGAGGAGAGACCATCTGTTTTGCTTGTCACAATTCTTGTTTGTTTAAGATGTGAATTGCCAGAAATGTGGAAAGATTGGGTACAACGACAAGTGATAGAGTAATTTTCACACTGGACTTATGGGAAGCATGTGTTGTCCATCTGTGTGATTCTCATTTTATGCAAATTTAGGAAATATAGTCTTATGTCTAATTGTCCAAAGGTAGTTCTGAGCATTGAAATAGAGGAAAGATACCACGCCATATCGTCAGTAGGCCTTCCTTTGGCTCCGTAACACGCCAGTGCAGAATGCTGCTTGTTTGAAACTACAAATCATAATAAACATTTATATTTAGAAGCCCATAAAATAATGTTTCAGGGTCTGCAAAACACTTCAGACCCATGCTTGGGTTCTCCTGGAGGTGGGACAGGATGCCACAATTTTCCTGACCTTCCTAAGCAGGTGTTACCAACCTGCCCTGAGTCACGTGCTGATGCCTGCTGGATCCTGGTGCTGGGGGAATACTGGGAGAGGCTGGTGAGGGTCTGCAGGCTAAAAAGTACATAGCTGTATATGGTTAAAGCTTAAACAAGGCATATCTGAACTTCTGGGAAGAAGCTTTAATGTAAGGTTTGTTTTGGGGGAGGAAAGTGTTTATTTGCCTTCTTAAAAAAGAAATCACACTCCACAGAGGGTGATGGAAGTTTTACCTGGAGCATATTGCATTTTTCAGAGCTCGTGAAAATGATACTTCCCTTTATCTACCCTAAGCAGTTTCATTGAATAGGTCCCAAAAGATACACTTTTCCCCCCTCTTTTTTCCTTTTTATAATTTCATGGGTTGTCTACAAACTCCAAATGATTCTGTATTTGTTTCTTGCTCAGTGCGACATCTGGAAATGTGACTAGAAATGATTCTTAATTCTACTGTCATTGAAGTGCGAGCATTCCCAATCTAAAATACACTTTTTTGAGAGTGTTCAGTCGAGGATTGCTTCAGTGCTTGATCTTGTAGAAAGACAAGAGACCCACATGCAGTGAATATGACATTCAGCTTGGAATTTCTATTGGAAGTTCCCATGAGATATTTTCCTTTGTTGGTGATTCTTTAAATGGTACAATGCCAGCAGTACCAACGATTTAGGTTTGTGCCTTGTTGCTTACAGAACCCTCTTTAGACAGACACCTTGGTTCTACACCTTTTAGGATTTTTAAACTCTCTATTTATAATGAGACATTTGGATGATTTCAAGGTGATTCCCATTTGTGATTTTAAAAATATTCTACTTAAAAGATGGTGTATCATTAAATCAGAAAAAACCAACCACTTGAGAAGACAAATTTTAAAAATAAATAGCAATATAGTGATGTCAGTTTTTAAACACACTGATTCTTACTCCGTGCAGTCTGTCTGGCTTTTGAGGAGAGCTCTGTGGTATTTGTGAGCAGAATAGAAATCTTGTTTATAATGCTTACAGGTCAATTTTGTGATATCTGATGTCAGAAAGGCTGTGGATGAATACAGGAAAGACAGTGTAGCAGGACTCCAGGTTTTGGCTGGGTCAACAATACTGCTATATATAATAAATCTCAGACACCTTTGGGTATATGAAGCAAGGTATATAGTGTAGGAGAAACTGACTTACTAAAGGGAAAATAGGGACCATCACAATGAAAGAAAATGAGAGATTAAGCAGAGCCTTAGCTTGCTTTGGGTCTCACATCATGAAGGGACAGAAACTAGATAAATTAGGTCTTCTGTATCCAGCAGGAGAAGAAAGAGAAGCAGGGAAAAGATAGAAATCCATATTACATTTACTGAGGCAGAAATCCATATTTCATAGAGCAGCTCATTATTCAGAGAGGACTCTGAAAGAAGGGGAATGGAATATGGTTTTTCATCCAGCAGGATAATTTAATATGTAGGTTTCCTGTTTTTCAGGTGGGAGAGGCTGCGGAAATGTTTCAAGTCTCTTTTGGGGGCAATACCAAGCTCCTGGTTTCGGTGAAGGTGGGAATCAAAGACGGAGGAGGACAAAAGGAAAGGGAAAAGTTAAAGTGACAGAAGACAGATGCTCCTGTGCACTCAAGATGAATGGACTCAAAAGTGAGGAACTGCAGTTTGTGAAACACAATCTTTTTTTTTTTTCCTGTGTGTCTGTTTGTCTCAAAAGCTGAACTCTGTCTCAGTCTTCAACTGAAATGTGCCTTACCTTGAGGAGAGACTGCTCCAGACTTAATTATCTTAGGAAACTGGAAGCTCTATTTTTTTTTTTTTTTCTCTCTTAGAGTACTTGTTAAATGCATCTCCATGATGGATGAGTACAATAAAGCTTATAAAATCCTTAGATATGTGTACTTTGAGCTATAAATAGTAACATATCTGAATACGGTACAACTGTCTGTTTAAAATTTTTAAATGGAATAATCAAGTGCATTTTATATGTGTCTGCCCAATAGAAGCTGCTTCATAATTAAGGTTTTTCTCTTGTCAGTGTATGCAAAATACATTTAGAAAACACTTACATGTAATTTTATATATTCTAGGTTTGAAGAGAAATTTTTATCTTTAAGACAAACGCAGCAGCCAATTTGAAACAAGCAATAACTTATTCATCTTTTGATACTGGAAACCTGGTGTCTGAAGGAGTGAACTGCAATACTAGTTCTGCTTCCTCTTTCTTTGGATTATGTAAGGAAGTGTTTTAACTCTAGCTGATTTGATGAAACCTCTGTGTTTTCTTTTGATTCTTTCATCAAGCATTACCTTATTCATGCAAAACAGGGAATTCAGGAGATTTGAATAAACAACTTGTAGCTGTCCATGTTTTCTGCTAGTATGTTCTAATCAAACAATGTTGAGCTATATGTTGCTATGTTACTGCTTTGTCTTTGTCTTTGCTTGCCTTCAACAGAAATAATTTTTCCCAAGGCTGCACCATGCTCCTGCCACGCTGCAGTGTGCTATATAGATGTGTCCTATAAGCAAGTTAGCTGAAGTATCTCTGTGTTGTAAGCTGATTTAAGGAAGCAAAAAAGAAGAGGTACACCTCCTCTCTTCCACACCCAAAATATTGTGGAATCTGCAACAACTTCAGAAATTCTTTCATGTTGCTGGAGTTGGTTTTAGTTTTCACACCAGAAGTAATTTAATTTCAGCACTTAAAGCCCAAAAAGCTCCAACATATTGCTAGCGTGCAAAAATTCCATGTGTGCTAAAAAACAACAGCATATGGTTGGGTGGGGTGTGACCAAAATGAACATAGTTATCACATTGTGAACTTTCTTTTTACAGACTTGATTAAATAAGGAAGAGGGGGGCAAAAAGGGGGCATCTAGGACGAGAACCTGGAATCCTCCTAGAGTCTGTCCTTTCAGGTGCTGTGTAGTGAATGGGAAGGTTCATCTTGCATAAACTGGTTTAAAATAGCAGACTGACATTTCATGTGAACATGAACATGAACATGAACATGGAGACATTTTTAAGGTGGAAAGAAGGCAGCATGTCTCTGGGGTGAATCGTCAGGGGAGAATGGTAGGACATGCAGGCCAGAGGAGAACTCCAGCCCTCCCTGTTTGCTCTTAGAAATAAATTAGGTAGATTGGGATTATTTGGTTTGAATCGGGTAGAACAAGTTTTAAGAGGGTTTATTTGCTGGGACTATGTGGTTCAGGATGCTTAAACCTTACCATCAGTTCTTCTCAGCAAAATTGTTTGTTGAGGTAATTGTAGAAACAAATAACTTAAGTAATCTCTGATTGTGACTGTATGTACATCTACAGTTTTTTTGGTTTTTTTTTTTTTGACTCAGTTTAGTGTAGTAGACCTTATCAGGTCCCCATAGAGGAATATCTAAAAATTGTGCAAATCAAAATCAGAAATATTTCTGGAAACCTGGGTCCAGATACTTGACTTATCCTTCTGAATCCCTGGTGGCAAGGTTGAAGCCCTTTAAGACAGTAATATCAAAAATCTCAGGTGACTAATATTAATATGGAGTTGTTTTGTGTGATTATGTGGTTGCACCTGAAACCGCTTAACTGAGAGTATCTCTCTTGAGTTGTTGTTAGTGTAGGATACCTGCCTAGTTTGCTTTGCTCTTTTCTGCCTTTACTGTGCCCTTCTGGGTGTAAATATATCAACAGAAGCTGAATCCTTATTTTCTGACACATCACATACTATTTTATCTGGTTTTCAGGTGTGAATATGATGGCAGCCCACCTTTGCCACATAGTGGCCCTTTGCAGGTTGTTTTACTTGGCTTGGCTCTCTGCACAACCAGCACTGTTGTCCTCTGGGTGGCCAGGGAAGATGCCTTCAATTCATATTTCCAGTCAAACAATGTCATTTCTGCTGCAGAGGCCAAATACCATCACTGGGCCAAGTGAGCTATGCAATGCAAAATGTATCTTTATTTTCTGCATGCAAGTCTGTCAGATGGTTAAAAGTTAGAAGCAGTCCTAGTCTGGCTCTGTTGTTGAACAATTGGTGATTTCTGTGAACTCTGTAATCTACTCTGGTTTCTAATGGTGAATTTTTTCATGCTTTTTGTTGTTCCCTTTGTCTTCTCAAGTGAATGATCATCCTTGAGCAGCCTTAAAGATTAGAGTTTTCTTTATGTTTTTGCAAATGACAAAATAACAATTCACATAAAAGTCTATTCTTCCAATTTCAAAGCTAAGAACAGAAAATTACTTTGGATGACTTTGCAACTTTGGAAAGCCTTTGATTTTTGCCCAGAAAGGCCATTGCTCACGTTAATTACGTTGGCCGAGACAAAGTATCTTTTTCAGAAAAAAGCCCAGGTTATTGTGTGGAACAATAGGGTCTGTCAACATGTGACAAGGCTTCCATATCTCGAGGGGAGGATCCAGTTGATGCAACGAAGTGTCAATCAGGATGTAGAGCTGCAGGAAGTTAACTCATGCGTATTCCAGAGTTGTCCAGATCAGATGAAGAAAGTGCCAAAAGAGCTTACCCATCACAAGCAGCTGAGAGATGAGCTGTACAGGAAAGACAGGACAGCTTGAAGGGCCCTGAATGGTGATCTCAGGAGATGTGTCCCTCAAGGGACAGAGACATGCTTCATGTCCTTGCACAGTCACTTGAAGCAACTTGATGTGAAAGTACTAAATAAAACATACAGAACCCCCAAGAGGGCATTTCACCAAAGAGCCCGAGTGGGAATTATCCAGCCTTTTAGCAGGTGTAGGGCCCTGCCTGAAAGTGGCATCATAGATGTCTCCTGAGTCTTCCCAGTAAGCCAGTAATGGATCTGCAGCTTGCCAGATAGTCTGTCATAGGCTGTCAGCCACGGCTGGGAGGAGGGACGGCAGCCTCCTTTGTTCCCATGTCAAGCATGCAGAGAAGGGACTCCTAAGTAGATAATTCAAGGGGAAACAGCTGCTGAGTTCTCAGTTCTCCATGACTCTCTAATTTTGCTTTTTTCTCTTAATGTATTTGCCTGCTGCTGGATGAGTGTTGTGTGCTGACAGTCCAACAAATAAAGAAATGCTATAAACTTCCTTGAAAAACTACTGTGAAGTGTAGCTATTTTGATGCTTATGGGAGAACAAATTGAAAAGCTTTCTTGAATATGTGGGGCCATGGAAGGATAATTTTAAACTCCTGTAAAAGGGCATGCTCACTTCGCTTCCCTAGTCCTGTCTTTTTAAGCCAAACGGAGTATTACAAACTCTTCTGGTTTTGTGATTGTGAAGGAATTTTCTTCCTCTTTTAAAAAGCCTCAGCACTTGACATCACTTGAATACATGAATATGTAATATATCACTTAAATAAATGTTTGAATTGTGGGTTGAAAACACAAATCTGTAGACATAAAAAGGCAGACTGCTGGTAAACAACCCTTCCCACCTGATTACTGTCCCTTAACTTTTAGGCTCATGTCAGACTTCTCACTAGTAGGTTTCGGATATTTTGGTTGAGAGTACTTGGGTATTTGTATCACTTAGCAAACTGCAAAAGCGGCAGTGAACTCCAGTAAGAAAAACTTGTCTCGGACAGTTTGTCTCTGTGAGAAACTGACTGGCTTAGCCAGGGCTACGTAAACATAACCCCCTCTTACCTTCTCCTGCACCATTGCTTCATTCCTAGCCCTGACTATGTAAAATTTGTGATTTGCAATTTGTAATTGCTCTGAACCTGGCTGGTATTGGCTCTGAGGTGTTTCTGGGGTTCTCTTTTAGGGGTTTTTTTGTGGTTTTTTTGATGTCTCCCTGCATGCCGTATCCGCCGGCTGGTTTTGGGTGCCCCCGCGCGGTTTCTGTCCCGCGGGCGGCCGGGGCCGTGCGGCGGGTGCGCTTGGGCGCGGCGCTCGGCAGATGGCGCCATTGCACCGGGCAGCGCCAGCGCCGCGCCCGGGACGCGGGAATGGCGGCACCGCGGGAATGGCGGCACCGCGGGCATGGCCGGCACCGCGGGAATGGCGGCA
>VYZP01003722.1:20048-30635 GCA_013400635.1 Hypocryptadius cinnamomeus
CCCCATCCTCGTACGCAGTGTCCTGTTGCTTATTCCTTCCTTGTGTTTTTGTCCTTGTGTGAGTTCAACTTGTTGTGGTAGTATGTACTGAAATGTAGGAAGAAAATCTCTGGGTTTCGTTTGAGCCCTGCACATGATGAGTTGGCCCTCAAGAAGGGAGATTCCCATTGCAGCTCCAGCACTGACAGAGCAATGGAAGAGAGGGTGTGAAAGCTAGGGGCGTTGATGGAGAAACTGGAAATGCCCTCATACTCTGTCAGGAAGAGAACAATACCAAGCCCTGTGCTGGAGCACACCAGGGATCACTGGGCTGGGCATCAGACTGTGAGGCTTGGTGGACAGTCCTCCTCCTTCCTGCACTGTTCTTGGACTGGTCTGTCTTCACAGTCCTTCTGCTGTACTACTGCTGAAGCACTTGGACGCAGAATTCACCCCATTCTTGAATTTAACACACATGGTTTTTGCAGGAAAGAAAGAAAAATGATGGAGGGTGTTTTAGGAAAATCTGTTTACTTATGGAAACTTGTCTGACTGAGCCTTGGAGAAAGGGAGGACACCTCACATCAGCAAGCACCATTTTCTACCTTGTACACACACACACACACAAACTCACACACACACACACAAACATGTGACTATATGCACATGATGTCCAAATGTAACACTTGGGAACAAATAAGCATGTATCCTGCCAACATGCTGCTGTAGCTTGAAGAGCTGGGCCCTGACAGGAAAATTTGGCTGTATGGTACTTCCCAATAGCATGCTTGACCAGGTTTTTAAAGTCTCCCCTTTCTGAACCACTCTCAGACAGACTAATAATGAAAAAAGGGAAAAAGTCATAGACTAAGGAGTTTATGCCAATGCTAAAGTGAACTGGCAGAGTTCTTCACATGAATTTCCAGATTTTCTCATTATATACCCAAGATTTTCTCATCTAATACCCAAGGCCATTCTTAGAAATTTATTAGCAGCTCTGATTCTTATGGACCTCTTAAGATATCTGCCCATACAAAATTTAGAAAATGTGTCACTTTGGACTATTGCCCATATATTAGACTGTGCCAATAAAGTGGTCCCTACTGCCTCTGCTAAAAACACAATTGTATCATATGAGTAATAGAGTGCAGCAGAGAGAATCACATGAATTAGTCCTGAAAAATGTAATGTTTATAACATTTCTCCACTGACCTGACAGGGCCTGACCTGCAAAAATACTTTTTCACTTCAAATAAGAGAGCTTCTCTAATAACCAATTCTGTGGCTTTTCTACACTGGGAGCTGAGAAACTGTACTGGGGCTTCATAAACCCCAAAATTGGGGACACAACCTGCCCAAGGGCTGTCTGATGGATATATAGACATGTGCTTATCAGCTCCTGCCAGATAAGGTAGGCAGATCTCAAGAACTTTAGATAGGGAGTTACTGAGTACCAGTACTGAAGTGTAGGCTTACCAGCTAAATGACTATCTTTGGAGTTCTCCATGGTGAGAACCAGCCATTAGATGGAAGATTGTAAATATTGTTGAATTTAGATGCCAGTTGTCTGGGAATTGCTGTGTCTGAGGCTGGCTGCTGGTTCTGCAGATCCTGTTGTGCCCATGTTGTCTTCACAAGCCCTTCTGGGAGCTGTCTGGAGGAGGGGTAGTCAAGCCTATTGCACTGTATTTGGATGAAAAAAAAGAAAAGAAAACTGGATAAATAAACTTCTTAAAATTGCTTTCTCTTGTTTCAGTAGCTGGGCACCCTTGAGATGGTATATTGAAATAATAAATTAGGATCCTGTTCACAAATCTGTGATCCCTTTAGAGATGCAGATTTTTTTCCGTAAGTGATGATGTTTTCCAAACACTTTCTAAATAATTCATAACCAGGAGCCAGAATGTAGAAGACTTTTAACTACAGAGTGTCAAGTCACTTTTCTTATTCATCTTGATCATATTCCTAAGTTCTTTCTGGGAATTTTCCAGGTTTCTGTTTTTCTGAAGCTGCTTGTTTGGGAGAGTTCAGACCATTTTTGACCCCGTTAACATTCCTCCATATATCACTGTGTATTCTCTCACTGTTAGGCAAACTGAAAAAGTAGGAAATTCAGTTCTGCTAAATTGGGTCCCTAGAACCTCTCCATCTCTCCTTAGTTTTTTCCTGCAGAACCCTCAGAAAACACAATCTGTTAGTGTGATGTCAGCTAATCCTTCTCTCCCAATAGAATAATTTTCTAAGCAGGTCAGCTCTCAGTAGGGACAGGAGGGCATGGCAAATCTGTGTGCAGCTTGGGCACTCTAGCTGCAATCCATCTCACCTAGGGGTGGGGTTCATCTCTCCCACCTTTACTCATAACATTGAGCAGTGCTGGTGGTAAAAACCCCACCTTGTCCTTCACAGCCACAAGAGCAACGGTTGCTAGTATGACTGAGTTGTTAGGTTTTTAAAATTAAGGAACACATAGGAATCACTTGCTGTAGGATGTAAAGGTTGAAACATGAAAGGGAAATGTAGAGTTTTGGATGAGGAATATATGATATACTAGTGTGCATTATATTGATTTGTGTTGTATTAGTTAAGGAGTCTATATGTAACACAATAATTTAGTGTTGCCTTGAAATTCTAGCAGATTCAAAACCAACTTTCTAGTTTGGTATGTATTTGGTAGGTATTTTTCAAGGGCATTTTAAAAGATCAACCATCCTTTTCTTTCACTGATAAAGCTGTTCCAATTTAGCTCTGATATTTGAAATTGCTTCACAGGAGTTGTTACTGCCTTTTCCTGCTTGGTCTTAGCTTCTACTTCCTTTGATGGTCTTTCTAAATTCCAGATCTGGACATACATAAGCAGAGTGAAGGATTTGCCCTCCTGTTCCTTAGCAGACTGCCATATCCCCTCCTTCAGGGCAGGCTTTGGGCTGGAGTTTCAGTCCTAAGGCTCAAGGTTTATCCCAAATCACTGTTTTCTGTGCCCTTCATCCTACTTCATGTGGTGCAAGGAAGAAATATGCTGCAGTCAGGAATCCAACACAGATTCTGCTGACGAGTTTTCATCAGAAAAGGACTCTTCAAAGACATCCCATAATCACTTGGGACCTGTTGGTGATTCTTGCTTGCTGGAGAGAATTGCTCTTACTTTCTGAGAGGGAGAGTGCTTGAAAAAGTGGAACAAAACGATGTATGCCTGGAGACATGAAAACCTAGTGATTTTTGTGTTTGACCACAAAATACTAATGTCTGCTGGAAAGAAGCTTGCTTGCACAAACGTCTTAAGCTGAACAGAAAGCAATGAGCATACACGACTGAAGAAAATGCATTTTAGGGTAAAAAAGAAAGTAATTGTCACAGTTCTATTGTTCTTTGAATTATTTGTCTCCTTTCTGTGCTTCTCCATATTGCCATATAAGCTTCTGAAATTGCAGAATTATTACTCTTCACTTAACTTTGTAGGGAATCTCAGTCTTCATTCCTACTCAGTATCAGCTGCAAGCTTCCTAATAAATGCTCAGCTTCTATATTCCCCAAATTTTCCATGCAGTTTCACAGTTTCCATACAGATGAGCTTGGGTAGTCTTTCATCTTTGCTCTTCCACATCCATGTGAGCCGCAGAACAGCCTTCATCTTGCAGGCTCCTGCGTTGTATCTGGAAAGGCAGCAGTGTTTGTAGTTTGAGATGGTAAAAACAGTCACACATTTTCAGTTCTAACCTCTGTATTTAGGATTTTCTCAAACTTTTTCATTATGAGGTGGCTTTTCTCTCATGCTTTTTTTTTGTCTCCAAAAGTGAGAGAAAATTATAATTAAAAAATTGTATGAAATTTATATATTGCTGAAATTTATACCATCGTGTAACATGACTTTATGGACTGCTAACGGTTTGAAAATGCATTAATGTTAATGTATTTGATATCTGGGGTGCATTTATTTATCCATATTTTTTAATCTATATATAGCTGTGTGCATACCACCACGCTGACAAAAACACTGTATCTGAGCTCCGATGTCTCTTTAATCATAAATATCCAGGACGTGTCATTCTTTGATTGCTTGCAGTTAGTATAGCATAAACCTCACTAAATGTTCTTCTGTCAAACCACAAAATCTATAAACAAGTTGTCTTTGTATTTTCCTGATCTCTTTGCTTAAAATTAGAAAAATTAATAAAGAGAAAAGCTTTAGGATGCCTCAATTTAGAGAATTTATTCCCAGCAATGTTAACAATGCCATAACATACCTGAATTTTCTGTTCCTGTAGGCTTATGATATTATTGATGTATTGAAGTCTACCTTATTATGTGAGTTTCTCATAATAACAGAAGGAATGCTTTAAAGAAGAACAGAGTTATTCGTATAACACTGCATTTAGGATTTTTAAACACTATTTGTAAGAAAGAAATGCTGATTCATTAAAACCAAGCAGTGAAATTGTATGTTTTGTTAAATTACCCAAATAAAAAAAACTTTGAATAAATTAATTTAAAAACCTTGTTGTGAACATTTTCTTTTATTTGAAAATACTTCTCTTTCCTTCCCTTTCTCACTTTGTTCTTATTTCTCTTTGATTTCACTTTTTTTTCTCTGTCTCTTTGTCTTTTTCTATTGCTCTCATTCTTTCTCTCTTTTCTCATTCCCTTTCAAAATGTTTTTGTTTGGGTTTTTTTTACAACTGTACTAGATTTTGGGCTCTGGAATGTACATTAAACATTTTTTTCTTGATCCAGGATAAGATCTCCTCTATTTTTTTCTTTTTTATTTTTATTTTCTTATTTTGTTTTTTTTGTTTGTTTGTTTTGTTTGTTTTTGGTTTTGTTTTTGGGTTTTTTTTGAGATTTTGACGTGTTAGAGAAAACAATGAGGATACTCTTCCCAGTAATTTAATTCAGTTACTCAGTCTTAAAATATTTTTTTTCCTGTCCTCCACCAGCTTATGCGAAGGCTTTTTATTAATTTAAATTCCTTTATGCCTCTGTTAGAGTTGAGGTCTTTTTTCAAGATAACATTAGTGCTAACATCCTCGTCATACAATTACTTCTTTGCCTATCCTAGTGTTGTTTCTTCTCTGGTGTTTGCCACAGCTGTCATACCTCCCCTCTGACTGCATTTTGCTGAGCTGACAAATCAGGCTCTTGTGATCAGCTCATGACTGGAGATTACTCACCCTCCTTGCTGTCTTGGCAGCCCTTTGCCTGACCACAACTGATCACACTGTACAAAATCCCAGTGTAGGCTTCCCTGCACCTAGGGTTATAACAGAAAGTCATTTTCTCTAACAGCATCCCAATGACTTTTTTTTTTTTCTCCAGGGGAATAGCACACATCTGACATACAGATACTATGTAACAAAACAATATTCTAAGTCCTACTCCTCCTACTGCTGCCAGCCACTGGTAGTCCTAATTTACAACATGGA
This sequence comes from Hypocryptadius cinnamomeus, assembly GCA_013400635.1. NCBI lineage: Eukaryota > Metazoa > Chordata > Aves > Passeriformes > Zosteropidae > Hypocryptadius > Hypocryptadius cinnamomeus. Next base: position 25,445 of record VYZP01003722.1, read on the forward strand.
ACAGTTTTGTTAATTCCAGAGTGTGATCTCCCGCATTCTCAAGCAACATTAAATACTGTTTCTATTATTCCCTGTCTTTAAAGTCATTATATTTTTTTCTCACATTCCAGAATTCCTGCATTTTTCATAGATAAGGAAAAGTGTTTCTGGGACATCTCTTCCATTATAATGTGTTTCTTCTTTTAAACCAGGACTAATGCTCTATTTTGTGTGTATATAATTTTAGGAAGGCCCAGGATGCATTTAACTGACTGCCTTAAGTGTATAGTGTGAGCACTGACCTTGGTCATGTGTGAGTAGTTCAACCTTCGCTTCAAGGGGTCTCAGCAGTCCTGGAGTGTCTGTCCTGTCCTGATGGGGTGCTGAGCACGTGGGGGCTCTTCTCTTATCCCAGGATGGAGCTGTGGGGCTGAAGCAGGGCTGGGAGTGCAGCGTGTGCTGCAGCACGTGTTAAATCCAGATCTCATGCAGGAAAGGATGGGAATGCTTTCCAAAGGTGTGTTGCATCCTGCGTTCTTCAGCGCTTCATTGCGTGTGTTTAAACCTGGCTCCTGATCCAGGAGTACAACACCTTACAAAAACTTAACCTTACTAAAATTAGGCTTGTGAACATATAAGTGCAGCAGACCTATCTGAATGGGTGCAGATGTTGGTTTGATTTTATATTGACCATGATAAAATTAACGCTTCTTTCGTCTTGCCTGACGGATTTCTATGTATTTCTTAAATACTTGTGACCTATAACTGGAGTCACCAGTTTGACTAAATTGGGGAATCTGACATTTTAATTGTTTGAAACTGAGAAAAAGAATTGAAAAAAGAAAAAGCCACTGATTTTTCTGTTTTCTTGTGGGGTTTTGGCATTCTTTTAAGGGAAATTTTTTCTTCTGATTGGCTTTTAGAATCCTCTACAGAGGAGAGATGAGGAACTATAAAATGGGTCAGCATGTCACTAATTATTGCTTTAATTAGTGACAGCTACATAATTTTTTTTATACTTTTGTTCAATTTAATAGAAGTCAGGTATATCCCAATTTTTCTAGCTTGAAAGAAGCAGTGTCCTTGATTTTTAATGGACTTTATCCAGTCTGTGGATTACCTGGAAGTGTCCATAGTAAAAAATGTAAAGGTTGTGCCTTTAGGTTTGCTGTCTAGATTTGTGGATATAATGAAAAGCTGCTCTTTTCATTTTATCCACAAATATTAGTAGACTGAATGTAAATTTTCTAAAGAAGAACAAATAGCAAAAAGTTCTTAATTAGGTTTGAAAAACAACAGTGTGAAGGTAAGAGCTTTTACAGGAACCTGTACATTCATTAAAAAATGTTTTCTCAGTTGAATGTCTCACACCCTGGATGTAGAACAGTAAATCAAATCACAAATCTCTAAATGGTCCAAAAATACTTTCGATAACTCTAATAGGTCTAGTTTGTGAGACGGGAATAATGTATGGTAAGTAAGTTTTAGGTTCAAAAAAGACTGCGGAGTTCTTTTATACAGATTGTGCAAAATGATGTAGTGTTGAGCTATAACCCTCTGAAGTCAGGAAGACCTACATGTGTCAGTCATTTGCTTGTTCCAAGTGCTGTAAAGATACTTCAAATAATTCTGCAATTCTTTGTTAAAATTGTTAAGCAAAGAATGTTATTGCCTTGCTTACTAACTTCTTTATCAGCTGCATTAATTAAGTTCAAATACACACTAGTAAATCCCTGTGTATGGAGTATTTTATTTTTCACCTCCTTGTACAGAAAACTTGGCAAAATCTGTTAGTGATGGAGTTAAAAAGCTTAGATTGTATTTGAAATACTTTTGTACAAGTATTATGTGTGTGTTTTAGTTAATATTATTTAACGTGCAACCTATACTTAATCGCTTAATAAACAGAATTACTCCAATACAGCAAATGATAAACCAACCTTAGCATGAGCAGTGCATCTGTTAATTTAATAGTTTCCTGGTGCTAATTAAATTGTCCTTAATTTACAATTTCAAATATTTTATACTATCAGTGTATTTAATATTTGGTATTTCTTCCCTGTTTTCTGATTGTATGATTTCTCTAGTAAGATTTTCTTACGACTACTACAGATGCACAAATATTTAGTATTGAGTAGCACAGCGCTTTTAATGCCCACCGTGCTATTAAAGCAGTTCCAGATTAAGTGAAAATTAATTCACGTTGGACTGCAAATTGCTGTCTCTATTATCTCACTCCTGAGTTATTGTGGTAATTGATCAGTATCAGAGGAGCTAAGTAATACAAAAAGAAATGCGAGGAATTTTGTGCAGAGTGTGAAAATGAGTCTTATGTCATACCTTTGCTGGCTGGCTCATTGACTCTCTCACCCCGTGGCAGTCACCGCTGTGCACCAGACCTTGAAGCACCAGACAGGTCACTTGTCCTCTGCTTCTCTCTGGGACTGGAGAAGATCCTGCTGCTGGCACAGCTCTGCAGGATGGAGGCAGTGGGACAGTGCTTACTCTGCTGGAGGGCTTGCTTTGCTTATTGCCTGACTTACCTGTGCTCTACACCTTTCTTAGCCACCACCTTGAGTACAGGAGGACAAGTGAAACAAAATGAACTGCTGGTATTTAATCTTCCTAATTCAAAAACTAAATTAAAGGCTTTTAACTTTTTGAAAAACACTGTGTCTTAAACTGGACAATACCTTGACTGCGCCTCTTGCTCTGATTTGTCCCTGAGTGAGACCAATGTCCCAGACTGCCTCAACAGCTGCAGTAAGCAGGTAGTAGCTCATTTCCCTTTATATTTTCATGTCACAGATGATACTCGATAGCTCTGAATTTAAATGAGACAGATAGCCTTGATTCCCACCGGGAAGCTATGAAAACATCGCTTCTCACGATCCACATCGCAGAACACTTAGAATGACGTGCGCTTGACGTTTTGAAGTTATTTTTTATTCGGGACGTTGTTTCGAGGTGGTTGATACTCGAAGTTTCCCGGGTTCCGCCGCGGGGGCAGCGCTGCACTGCGCCGCGCAGGGATTGCGCTGGATTTGCGCTGCGCTGGGCGCGGCGCCGTGCGCGGCCGCCAGGGGGCGCGGCAGTGCCGGGGGCCGGGCGGGGGCGGCGGAGGAGGAAGAGGAGGAGGAAGAGGAGGAAGATGAGGAGGAGGAGGAGGAAAAGAAGGTGGGGGATCGTCCCCCTGCCCGCCCGGCCCCGCCTGGGGCAGCCCCGGCAGCCCTGGGAACAGGCTTTTCCCCCGGGATTCTGGCTGGGAGTCGCTTGAGGAGAGAAAAAGGAAAAATAGCTTTTTTTTTTTTAAAAAAAAAAAAAAGGCGTGGGGGAGGGGGGACATAGCTGTCTTCTGTCTCAAGGGGAGGCTGGCAGGCAGCGTTCACCACTCCTCTCTGTGGGGAGCCGGGACTGAGGTAGTCTCGGAAATGAGGCTACCCCCAAGAAAAATTGCTGAGAGCAGGGTTTTAATTCTGTTTTCAGAGCAGGAAGGAAAGTGGTGAATATTAAATGCTGGTTACTTTCAGATGCCACCACCAGAACCTCAATGTGCCTACGACAGCAATATGACATCGGAACGGGAATGTGCATCTCTAGATGGCACAGTTCATCACCTGGGTCTTCAGACTTTCATTGCATCCATTTTTTACATGCTCCGTCATCTTCATCACCATTGCTGTTACTGCTATTGTAGTTTAGAAGGCAGAAGGGTTCCCTGTCTCTGGAAGCTTTCCAAAAGAAAGCTTCACCCATTCCAAAGAAAGTTCCATTTCCTTTCAGGCATTAAGAAGTATCTTAAAAGCTATGTTGAGGGATTGGTGGTGGAAAGTTCACTTACATATTTATGTTTCTTTTGCTACAGAACTATAGAATGTTTTTAACAAATCTTTAGCACTGATATCCAAGGAAAAAAAAAAAAGTGAAATGTGGGGAAATAATGCCTCAGTGCAGGGGTGGTCAGCTCATGTTTGTAATCCTGCAAACAGTTTAACTGAGTGCTTCAGGTCGCTCAGGACACAAGGCATTTAAAATACTTCCCTGCTCTCTACATGTGTGAGGGTCAATCTCTGCTGTGCATCATCCTGGCTTGCACACGGGCAGGCAAAGATGGACTTTCCTCTGTTCTCTGCTTGTCTCCCCTGAGATCCTGTGAAGTGCCGGGTCTTACAAAGGGCATATAAGCAAGAAGCAGTGATGAACAGAAATTGTGACAATCTAACACTACATAGAGAACAAGAAATGTGCTTACACGTGTATAGATAGATGTGTATATGTGAACAGGTATCTCAAAAGAGTAAATGAGAGCAGCTGTGCGACATGGCAGGAGCAGGCAAAAGACTCGACCCCAACTCAGCGAGCTGAAGGGAAGAATGGAGTAGCCCATGCGCTTCATCTGTCTGCTGGACAGTGCAAGGGTGACTACACGGGGATGAAGAGGTGACCGGCTGCTGAAAGAACAGGAATTCTCTCCCTTTATCCCGTTGCAGAGAAGGGTGATCAGTCCAATCTGCAATCCGGTTTTTGGTAAAAAAACCCCACTGCTGTCAGGCTGTCTGCTGAGACCAAGCAGAAAGAGGACAAAGCTCTATGACCTTCAGGCAGAGAGTGTTGTTATCATTTCAGTTCTTGTGGTTACTGCTGTTACTTAGTTGCTTTGCCTTATTTAGCCTTTGAGAGCATCCTCTGCCCTGGCTGGCTGTGGCCGCTGTTTGATGGATGAAGAGCAGAATTAGGCCGCGGCAGATGGCTGTGGACGGAGTTGGGATAGGAGCGGGACAGAGCCCCCGCAGGACTTGCTTCCAGCCCGGCTGTTTCAGAGAGGGGGTGGGAGGGACTCGGCGGGAAGGATGCGCGGGGGGAACCCGCTCGGGGCAGCGGCTGTGCACTGCGCATCGGAGGAGGCTCAGGCTGAGCCGCTCTCCTGCCGTTCCCGCACCCCTGCCTTGCTCGTCGCTCACTCCCGTCGGGATGCTGGGTTTTCTTCAGCTGGGGACGGTCCCACCGCGACGTCCACCCGGTGCCACGGGAGCGCGTCTGCCCGACCGGGAACGAGCGGTGTGGCGGCCCGCGGCGGGAGCGCCGTGCCTCCGCCAGCACCAGGGACAGCGCCGGCAGCAGCGCTGCCGCTCCTTTGTTCCACCGCCGGCGAGGCCCCGCGGAACAAAGACTTCCGCCGCCGGCGGCGCGGGGACCCCGGCCTCTCCCTTCC
>VYZP01003731.1:6655-19315 GCA_013400635.1 Hypocryptadius cinnamomeus
GGAGATACAAGTGTGACAAATCGAAAATAGGAGGAGATGGTGATGACATACAGCATAAAAAAGGGAATTTTAGGCTTGGCAAGCTCGTACGTGAGGTGACGGGGGTCAAGCCCTGCACTCCATACCCCGCGTGTACCCCGCACGGTTATTTTTGCTTATGCGCTATTATAAGAACCAAATTGTCCCTTATTTTAACCAAATTGTGTTGTCAATATTTTGATTGTATTCAATTTTATATTTTAAGCTACTCAATTAAAATTGCTGCTACATTTAATTTTGTTTGGGGTTTTTTATGGGACAATTGGGCAAATATAACACAGGGCAGGGACAAAGTGGAACAAGGCACCTGCTGCCTCAACTCAAAGAGTAACTTGAAAACATTTGAAGATGGAACATTGATGATCCCTTCCTTTGGTTTTCTCCATTAATCAATGAAGTGGTGGAGGTACTTAATAAAGTTTTCTGACCATGTTAATTAGATAGCACATATGTACAAACTAAAATAAGAATAAAATCAAACACATACAGTAAGATAAGCTAATATTATTGCAATCCAATATCCACTAACTTGTTCTGAGAGCCCTACCAGTCTAGAGAGAAACAGAACTGAAGAATAAAAAAACAACATGGCAGGAAATGACTATTTCTTGAGTACCTCAGTAACACAAAGGCAACATGGGTCTTTCAGATGGGTCTGAATTCGAGATACGAGATGCAAACTCTCAGCTGGGAGCAGTGGGAGCAAGAGAACAGGTCTGTCAGTGTCCATCCCCATGCTGTGCTGAGCCTGGGATGAACTCATCACAGAGCACATGCTCAGTGCTGGGAAACCAGCACATTCAGGCCTCTGAAAGCACAAGTGTCCCTTCTAAAGGGTTTGAGAAAAATAGGCCTCAAATCACAGACTTGTGAAGAGGAAGACAACTGCCCAGAAAGAAACCAGAAGGAATAATGTCATGAAATTAAGAAAGTTGCTACTATAAAGACATGCTGAGAAAAGAGGTTATTACTTGCTTCCCTCCTTTTATGCCTCCCCTAGCAACAGTTTGTTCTGTACCTTTAATATTCCAGTGTTAGGCTAACCTCACCTCCAGTCTTAGTGTCCCACCTGAATACTATTAGATCACCACTAGAGACATAGCCCACAGCTGCTGATGCCCATCTGCACAATTGGTGCCCTCTCATCCCAGCTTTTAAAAGGAATCAAAAGTCCTGGCTGTAAGAGGAAGGGTTAAGAGTTTTTTCCACTGTTATGGGGTGCTTTTGTTAAGATTCATATGGTGTTCTTGTTTTCATTGATAACTGCTGTTGGTATTTAAAATTTTCCGCATGGTGTTATGCAGAGAAAGCAAGAGAAAGTAGATGTGTAACTAAATACAAATATGATATAATTATGTAATAACATCAATTTTGTAATAATTGGAAGGATAATAAAAATGCTTAAGACAAACATGCTGTGCCAGAGATGAACAGTAAATTAGGATTTTAAAATGTCTTAATGTTTAATAATCTAAAATGCTGTTAAATTACAGAGGTAAAGCCATCATCAATGTATATTTTATTTCCACAGTGTCATTTTGTTCTTTTCATTATTGGTTGATCAGTCACCTTGAACAGAGAGTTTTGAAGATTGGAATATATTCTGGGTATGATTTACAACAGAGGTTTTATGCCTTCTTGATGTGACCCATACTGTCATAAACAGGTAGACAAACATAAAAGTGGGTAAACAAACATCTGGGGTTTTTATGACATTCACAGCTTGCCCCAAATGTTGTTCCCAATATTTCAAGCACATATTTATGTTCCCAAGTAGGCTAAATGTGGTTTTCTTGTCCAGGTTTTCATCCAGTTAGGCATTTTTTACTTTGTGAAGTACTGTGAGAGGGTTTTCTGTGTGAAATGTGACTCTGGAGCCCATCTCCTAGATGTATACGCGATGCTTCATCTGAAGGTGCAAAGCAGAAACACAAGGGTGATAGCTGGCTGGCTTTTGTCACAGCAAAGAGAACGGGGTGTTTCTGACTGCAGTTGCCCTGGCCTAGACAAATGCTCTGGGAAAGCCTCTTCTCACTTTCCCCCTGAGAAGGACCTTTAAAATTCATTGCACATAATGTGCTGCTGGCCGCTGGCAGAAACCCTGGGAACTTCAGACAAATTAAGCTTGCAATGCTGCAATGGTTTAGGCTGCAGTGACCACGACTGCAGGGGAATACAGAGTGAAACAGTACATTGTGCAATATGGTTTGTGGGCAGTGGCATGGAGATCTTGATGGAAATCGTATTAAACATCCCTAGACAAGCCATACTAATCAAGATTGGTATTGGACTGGTTACCAGGAACTGCAGAATTGCTCACAATGCAGCATTGGCTGTGGGTAGCCAAGCTTAATAAGGAACATGACTTTAGTTCGGTACAGAACTTGCAGCAGTTTGTACAGAGGATGAAAATGAGAGGCATGTTGTAAAGGTTTTGTTGCCTAAACACTCATTACTTCAGGAGGCAACGGAGTGAGGCCATCCTGTGAGTTACATTTCCATCCAGTAGATCTCTCCAGAGCCTCCTGCTTCACTAAGGACATGCACATATAACAAACCATTAATGATGCACATCATAGCTGAGACCTTCAGCCCTGAAAGCACACACTCCTGTATACCTGAGCTAAAGAAACAGCTGGTTGGATTTATAATGCATTTGTGAGGAAACAAAGGAAACAACCAACACCTTAAGGGCTTGTAGTTCCCTCTGGGTTCAGGATGGAAGTCCTGACTTGGTAGTAGCTGTTGAGAACACCATTTCTAAAATGGTGTTCAACGCAGTGCCTGTTCCTTTTTCATCCTCCTTTGTGTAGCCAAGAGAAGTTTCAAGGGAAGGAGGGGACCTGGATTTCCCCTTTCATTCTTTCCTACACCTTCTGACTAGAATTCCTAGTGAGGTAATTGAGTGGAAGAGTTAGTGTACTTGTCCTTTCCTCATTCTGCTTTCTCATCAGCTGTCAGAATTAGCATAAATACATCCAAGGGCCAGATTCTTGTCAGGAGCCAGCTTGGAGAGGCCAGTGAGCCAGCTCTTCCCATTTTTCATTCCACTGAAATAGTGCACACAGTGGAAGGCACCATGGTGGCCCATGCATTGGAAGGGTCATTTGTGCTTTCCAGATGTGGCCCTAAGTTTCCCTCTCCACCTCCAAAAAGGGAGGAGAAAGGAACAGGTTGACACTTTTTGGATTCACCATTTGTTTTTTACCTTCTTGGTTGGCTCAAAAATAGGCCAGGGAAGGATGGCTCTGAAGCCATGTTTTTATGTCTGTGAGTGCAGGAGGAAAATCTGGAGGAAATACTGACCTTCCATACAGATTCACTCTCCTCTTCCTTGTGCTCAGGAAGGCCATTTTCCCAAATACAGCCAGCAAATGTCAGCTAGGAGAGAGATTCCCCGGGGAATCTGGGGGGGGAAAAGGAAACCAGGAATACTGCCTAGGATTAGGAAAATTGAGAGGGATCTGTGCCAAAAAGCACCAATATGGTCAAGTCATCTCTGCATCTACTTAGTAGCTGCCTCTAATCACCACAGCCCCATGCTCTTTTTGACCCCAAAGAAAAGCCACAGTAACACATTCATTTTCTAGGTTCTTTGTTATTATTTTCAAGAGCAGGATAATCATTTAAGCTCTTAAATTTGAGTACTGAAAACAGGTGGTTGTAGAACAGGAGCACCTTTCATTTGTCCTTCACATGAGTTAGAAATCTGATAATTACAAAAGGGATGGATCTGAGTGGAGTTTTTTGCTGGTCTAAGAGATGAGAAGGTTGAGTTCTGGCTCTGGTTCCTTCACTGGGTGTGGGCAGGTGATTTGTCATTGGGGAAGCGAAAACCCAGCCAAAATAGAGAAGAGACTGCTGGGCTTAAATGGGTAGAGGAAAAGATAAAAAGATAAAACAGTTCCAGAGAAGGAACATCACAGTATGTGCACTCTGCCCATACACATGCTCTCATGCCTGAGAGTCAGCAGTTCTCTGTAGATGAAGGATCATGGAGGCCCCTGGAGGAGAATACAGTTTAGTCACCACAATCCTCAGTTCTGTATTGGAGATCACAGTCATTTTGCCAAGCAACTGTAGTGGCAGTCCTTGGAAAAGGGACTGAAGTGGAAAGGGTCTTCCCTCCCCTGTGTTGTCTGTTGAAGAGAGAAACCAATGTATGCAAAAGAGTGTGAGAAATAAATACAAGAGAGCAGGGATTATCTGGGGGAAAACTAGGCAGTTTAGACCCGTGTATGTCTACAGGTTCGTGATGTGCCTGAGGCTGAGGGGGCTGCAGAGGTGGAGGGCGACTCCTCATCCGTTGTGTCCCCTTGTTCCTCCTTGTGGAGACCAAGGCTGATGTGGCTCTGCAGGGCTGCTGGGGTCAGCCATTCCTTGGGGAGACAGCTCTGGAGGAAGGGGATGCACGAGCTGAAATAGGCCAGGCGGTTCACCCAGCGGGGGATCTCTTTCCCACATAATATCTGTGGAGTAAACCAAAAGGGAGCATGGTTAATAGTACCAAAGCAAGTATAGAGGCAGTGTCATCCCCATCCACACCACCATCTCAACAGGGTGAATTCCCTGCTGCTCAGAACAGAAAGGAGCATCTCCTGCAGTGAGAAACAGCTGTAACTGCCAACTTCCACACTGGCATGCACAGGGTCCCCCACCAGCTATAGGTCTTGCCAGCATCATAACAGACCAGGAAAAACAGTTCATGGCCCTCCATGGCTTTGGTGACTCTGTTCTCTAGGCAGTCCATGGGTAAAAGCCCTGTGCTGGGGCTTCTCAACCAAGACAATGACATTCCTTTCGCAAGTAGCTCAAAAAGTCTGGGAGAAATATTTAAGCTGTTGCTGGCCAGACCTTGAGGAGCCCAGAAGCTGAGTATGACTAGGTAGATGGAGATGCCTTACAAGCTGTTCTTGTTCCTCCCTTTTCTTCCTTGGGCTGACACAGTGGTTCAGTCCAACTACAGTTTCTGGGGGTCCTTTTCCTATCCTACCATACCACCCTCTAATTTCTCTTCATATGGTATTTCCTAATATGGGGGGAAAAGCAACAAGAAAAAACCCCAGCCTAGGTTGTAAGTATCTCTGTTCCATCATAGATGCTCCTGGCACTGATTTGGATTACACTCTGCTAGCACATGTACTGTTTTCCAAGGCATATCAAATTCAGCACAATGAAACAACTTGCTTCACACTGCAAACCCTTTCTTCTGTAGCATTTAGCCATGCAGACATACAGGTGCCAGATTTTAATAGCTGTATCTGGCTTAGACCACATAAAAGGTGTTTCCCTTTGCATTTTACTATATCCCTTACCAGGCACAGAAGAGACACAGGGAACTGATCAGCAGGCATGCCACAAGAGCCGGTCTTTAGTAAATTTACTGCCTGTGTGTAGGGCCCTACACCAGTATACTAGAGCCTAAAGTCCATAGCAGGTTCAGGAGTCATAATACCTGAATTCTCCCTCCCTCCCTGTGTTGTTTCCCATGGAGGAAGAGACACAGAGAGGAAACTCCACCCCACAGACCTTGTCCCACAATTTACATGAATTAGTGGTTCCAGGGTTGTCCATACTGTACCTTTTACTGATACTAAATTCCTCTGCTCTTCCTCCCACCCACTTTCTGACAAAAACCACACTTCATTTAATACCAAGTACTGCAAAAACTCAAAGGGTGTTTGTCTGGAGTCCACTAAGAAGATGGTTTGGTGAGAAATCTCTTATTGGCAAGGTAATGTAGAGCTTAGAGGTTTCAAGAAGTTTTCAGGGAGAATGGAACATTTTCTAGAGGATGGGCTGTGCTGTGTTACAGCTGTTACAGCTGACGAGCAGCTGGTCCTTCCTGCAATGAGCCTGGGCAGAACGCTCCAAGCTCCACTCCAACAGTCACCTTGAGCATAAGAGAATTAGCTTGCTCCAAAGCAGTGTGGTGTTTCCAATGAGGTGTGGAGAAGGCAGCAAACCTAGGACTGTGCTAATTTGACTACAGAACTCACTTTATTTTGACACGCATTGTTTAAAAATCAATGTGTGAAATTGGAGACATTATCATTAGGTATCAGAGAATGAGCAGAGCCATTTAGCTGCTAAAATTACTTGCAAGCATAGACTGTTCTTTACCTAATGCACTCCAAGGACTTCTATTTTAGTTCTTACCAATGCTGCATTCCACTTAAGGTAGACACAGCTATATGAATCTGTATTTTTTAAATTTTTAATCTCGGGACACTTACTTAATCAACAATTTTTTATCTCCATCTAGATTCCCTGATTTCCATTGCTAGAGCTATTGCCTGAACCTATAAGTGGATAACCTCTCCACATATGCTTGAGACTCATTCATACAAAATTCTCTGATCCATTTGATTTTCTTACCAGACATATCAGACAATTTTCACAAGAATACTACTGGCTAGTTTAAGACTCTATTTGATGTGTTCTACTCAAACATTTTTTACCTACACTACACTACTTTGACCTCCACCAGTCACAAGTTGCACTACAATTTCCCTTAGATTTTGTAGCATTCCTCTTTCTTCCTCTTCAGGAACTTAGGCAACATATTGCCATAGCAAATGACTCAGTTTAGGCTCCTTGTGATGTATGCATGCATGTGAGTTTAGGTCTCAAGCAGTTTAAAGTTTTAATTAAGACTTCCTCCCAGATATTAATAGATAGAACAACTAAACCACGGTATGATTCTTTGGAAAATCAGCTGAAATAACAGAACAGCATAAGGTAAGATGGCCTGAAATGGAAATACTGTTTTTAAGAGTTGGGTTTATTTTCTAAGCACATCCCCTAGCAACGGAAATAGCACTTCCCAATGTAGAAGCAATGCTGAGGTGTTTGCCTTTTTTTTTATAGGCGCTTCTTCACCCAGAATGAATCAATAAGGCAAGGAAGAGCCAGAAAAAGAATGAAGATGTGTGGGCATCGGGCCACCAAGCAACAAAGGGCAGTTTGTGGAGCTCAAGGATAATGATGAAGTCAAAGTGGTTTCTCATACCTCAGCCTTGCTTGTCATGTCACCTCTTGTCAGTGTAGCCTCATTACTATTCCATGGCAGAACACAATGTTCAATAGGAACAAAAGGGCAATGGCAGGGAATGCTACCAACACTACAATCTGCTTCTGTGTTTTTCACTCCTTGACGTAAAGCATATTGTGCTGGAGCATCCAGCAGTGCTTAGCTAACAGAGAAGTATCAAATGAACCTGGCTGCCATGGGATTAAGCCAATTGAGTTTGAATAAAACAGCACAAGCAAGATGAAGTGGGTGTTTTCCAACTGCATATATAGCCACAGAAAAATCTACCTACTGCAGCTCTTCTGAGAAATTCTCCACTGAAAACCACTCACTGGAATGATAAATTCACTGAATGCTCTTACCACCCATTGTTTCTATCAGCAGAACCCCTTTTCAGATGTTTTTAGAGTTGAAGATTTCACATGGGTTTTTTTTGTTAAAGTGGGGTTTTCTCTGTTGAAGGGGATGAACTTCTCTGTGCTATGTCATGTACTAACTCTGACGGGAGATGTAGATAAATAATAAACTGTTACAGGTCAGAAATTGCAGCAAGCACAACTTCTGATTCCCTGAGGCCAGTTCTCGCTTCAGGCACTTGGGCAAAGGCTGCACGTCCTTGCAGCTTCCACTGAGCAACACCTGCTGACAGAAAGCCAAGCGTCCCATAGCTGCAGCTTCTTCTGGGGACCCTGTGTAAGAACTGTAAGTGACCCAGCTGGCACCTGCAGAGTCAAGTGGAAACAGCCATTCAGCCACCCATGGCTGAAGCCAAATGGGCAGGAGAAATGGGACCTGACAGTTTGGGTGCTTTTTCTAGGCAACTGTCAAATCCATACCAGTATGTCAACTCATCAATAAATAATTAATTTGGGATGTGGAAATATCCTCCAAATATCTTAAGCTGTATCATTTTGCACTAAACAGTCAAATGTACAAACCGGTTAAAATGTACAAACTGCCCTGCACCCTCTCCCCTCCCCTGAGTGTCATAGGAGCTACCTGTCCCTGCTGGGCAAGGCTTTAACACTTCCCTGTAAAGCTTTGCAGTGGGCAGGGGAACAGCCTAGCAGCTGGGCAACATGGGCTGAAATGCCATCCAGCAATGGAAGATGCTGAGTCTTCTGCCTTCTAGAAGACAATGTTATCAATGTGCTGCATTTTGAGAGGGCTTTGGTTCTATGGGCATATGCTAGACATTATCTGATAGTCTAACAGGCTGAGCCCCTTTCAAAAAATAGAGAAAAGCTGATCAGTTGTAGATCCTAAGAGAAAGCTCTCAAATGTAGTAGGTTCTGTGCTGTGCTGGATGATGCAACTGGGGCAATTCAAACCATGCATAGAAGTATAACTCAAGGCACTGAGGATATTTTTTGTAAGTGAGCCCTCTCAGGGGCACCATGTAGTGCTCCAATCCACAAAAATCAAGATGAACAGAAGCAACATAACATTCCTCAAACAATACAAGCTAACTACTTCAATTCTTGTCTTCAAACTGAGGCTTGGAGAGTTCAGCACTGAGCATCTGTTGAACCACCCACTGCCTCTTCCACTTAGCAGCCTTGCTAAAGATGAGGTGGCATCCACATGGAGCATGTATCCATTTGATACAGAATTCCCCTTGGTGTCTCTCAAAGAATGCAGAGGGGTTTTATTGGCACTTGAGGAGTCTAACACACACCTCAGAGCAATTTAAGAGCAAAGGCTTTAGAACTCCAGGGGAATCATTACAGTATTTGCATTAAATGGCTCCTACAAGGACTACACAATACAGCATAGGTTATCCTTATCAGAATTTCAGAATAAGGCCATTAGATGCAAACCAGCATATCTGCCAAGCAAGGCCAGCAGACTATGCTAGAGCAGCCAAAACACACATGTAGAAAGAGAAAATGGCAATTCAATCCGTGTAGTTCTTTGACACATCCAGAATAAACCAGTAACCCAATGCACAGGGACATCTTTTTTGCCACCTCACAAAAACTAACCTAGCAGCATAACTGCCCAGTGCTGGCAGAGCTGAGGGAGTTTGAGTGCATCAACAAGGAACATACCTATAGCTCTGGACCCCAATCAGCTGCTGCACATAGTGTGTACCCTGAAAATAACATTTCTGAGAGAGAACGGACATAACCACCTTCACAACACACCTGAAGGTACAATCTCACCTTGGTGGACTTGGCATGCTAGGATCAATTGCTTGAAACAGATTTATAATATACTTACTGTGTAAAAATTACAGTTTCTACTGTAGAGAATTTAAGTAGCCTGTGGGAATCAACAGAATAGATGAAGTGCCACTGGGCTGTAAAGCTGCCTGCGGCACATGTTCAGCAGAGCCAGGAATGGCCTGTGACTTACAGAGGAAAGGCTATAGCTGAGAAACTGTAGATGAGGATAAATGAGCTCAGTAATGAAGCTCTGTTCTGGGAGGCAGAAACCTGAGTCAAAGTCAGGAAGGTAGCAGCCAAGTCAAAGGAATTTTAAATTATTTTAAGCAACTGAAATGCCCCCATTCTCCTATGCAATCCTTTTTTGTCCTGCAACTCCCACAGGTCTTCTCCAGGACCATGGGTGTTGTAAAGTAGAGATAGCATCTGCGCCATCTTTCTGAGACGAGCCAGGAGTGAGGAATAAAGGAAAGCATTGAAAGAAGGAACTAATACCTGTGGTCTTGCTCCCCTTGTGAAGCTAGTTAGAAGCATAACAGTCACTTCTGTGGACGTGGTAGAAAGACAGAGTTGCCTTTCTGCAGCAGTCTGCATGCACAGATGCGGGGTAGGTAGCTCTGGGTCAAATGAGACAGCTGGCTCATAGCACCTCAGCACTCACAGCACTGTTTCAGCTTCACTGGCCAGGCCACCAGTGGAGAGACACAGTGGCTGCAATTGTGACATCTTGTTGAACCACATTCAGAGCTGAATTCTGAGTGGCATCACTGATTAGTCGTGTACCAACACTGCAGCATGGCAGTGCCCTCTTGAGCGTGAAGGTCTTTGTAACAAGCACTTGTAAGTACAGCCAACAGCTGCAGCGTGATAGGGTAGGTAGCAAATGGCCTCATAACAGATGACTATTTGGGGAAAACTGAGTATAATTTAGTCTGGGCTTGTTAATGGCATTTAAAATAAAGAATCTCCCACCAAATGAATGAACAACTGCAATTCTTTCCTATTATCATGATGGCATGAAGAGGAATTGCCGTCTCCTAGCAGATGCTGTTTCAAGACCACTGGCTGAGAACAGCTGTTGCTCAACAAGGTCATCCTTTCAAGTGTTGTGGACATGCTCAGCATGACCAGTCCAACCCACATGCATATAAGAGTGTCTATTTTTCCATATTTTTCCATAGCTTTTTCTATTTTTGCATAGCTAACCAGAAAAATCCTGTGTTTCAGTCTCAAGCCTTGTTTCCTAACATTAGTGAGAAGAAGCAGGTTGCTGTAGATGGAGATACAATGAGGAGGGGGAATACAGGAACTCAGGGAAATGGAGAAAGTTCTTCAGTATGACAGTGTTGGCAGGACTCCTAAGCAAAAGGTTCCAGTCTCAAAAGCTTTTCAACATATTCAAGCAGTTCATTACACTCCTCACACTCTTCATTTATCATCGGGCTGTGGTCAAAAAGACAGGGGTATTTTTTGCCATCTTCATTCCTAGAGAGGAGGCACTGTTTTCAGGCATTTGCACGTACACAGACTCAAAGGCTCCATGAGGGTGTCACTAGGAATGAACTCCCCAGACAGTGTGAATTAACCTAGCCCTAAGGTATTATGCTCATTTATAACAGATAAGGAAGCAGGGGTTTCAGTTTGGTAAGACACATGCAAAAAGCAGATAAAATAAAATAAGTGGATAAACCCACCACATTTACACCAGCTCCAGAGAGCTCAAGATATTTTTCTTTTTTTTAATTTCCTCTTAAAATATCTTCACTTTTATGGATCACATTATAGGGAAAACCTAAAATATCTGCAGAGGTATGTATTGCAACAAAATCAGACCTTTTACAAAAAAATTGAAATGATGTGCTAAAATCTTGCCATTTAGGGGGGTTGATTTCAGTTTCAAATTACCTGCCAGCTCATATTATTCTCCTGCACAAATAGATAAATGGGGAAAGAAGATGGACTGAGAGCTGAAAAGTGCGTATAAAAAGTTATCCCAGTAGTAATTTTTCTTGGGCTATTCAGGATAGTAAGGCTTCAGAGGTTAACAGTGGAGGGAAAAATATTTTTATAGAAGCCTTCATTCTAAGGAATTCTCAAAGACTTCATAAATTTCAACTTATACACAACCTATACCTAGAAATGTTGTTTTACTGCTAGAGACACCACATCAGGAATGCAATACAGCAATTTATTAACTGCATGCAGTCAAAACTGTGCATGCATATAGGCAGAAGCAAGATGAAAAATTACATCCATCTGAAAACATGAGTATAAATTTATGAGTGCAGGGCATCTTTATAAATAAGCTTCTTTTAAACATATGTGGCAGCTAAAAACCAGAAAACAAACACAGCCTGTTCCCATGGAGCTAACAACATTCAAAGGCTGCTGCAATGAAGTAAGTCTTTCCATCAGCTCCACTGAGGACTGGTTCAGGCACCAGGAAATAAAGCTTTCCTAATGTTCTTTCATGTCCTGTGGCTGTTTATTTGTTTGTTTCTTCATTTTCTTCTGTCTTTTATGTCTGTTTGGAGCATTGTCTCCCCTGCCATTAACAGAATTGCACATAGGTTTTCACTCAACAAAACACCTCCTTCCTCTGCAACAGAGGCAACTGACTAAGGAAGACATCAGCATTATTCCTTTACTTAGGATTTGCTAAAGATTGGTTTATAAAAGCTTTTGCTGCTTTTGACTGTGACTCGAATGCCACCTGAACCTCCTTTCTCTGGTGTTTAATCCTTTCTCTGTGATAGCTTTCAGGCTAAGGAGAGCTTCCTAGATTTTAATAACTTTATGATAAGAAGTCACATGTGCCTGGAGATGGACCTGAAAAGCTTTAGTCTTGAATTATTCACTGATGATTTAAAAACTGTTCTCATTTTATCCTTGATTCAGCAAACCTGCCTTATTTCAGAGAATTTGCTGAAAGTCAAGCTTCTCTGAAGAAAGCCGGATTCTGATGTAGGTTTGTTATGTGCTGTCAGTTTCGCTGTGGCTGAAAAAGGATGGGTGAATATTCAAAGAGAAAATAATATGTATTGACTACCATCTCCTGTCACTTCAGCACAGCTCCACACTCTCCACACACAAAATACAATCCCTCTGTTCTACCAAAACCCCAGCCACATTGACTAAGGACAGCTGNAACTCCAGCCACATTGACAATAGACAGCTGGGACAGCCACACCGTCAGGGAAGCATACACCAGACACAGCTGTACAGCCAATCACAGAGATGTCTTCTGCTGCACTGCAGTTGCAAGAGATGCATATTTCCTGCTATCACATTGAAATGCAATGGCAATGCCTCCCTCTGCTATTATCAATAGGACAGATCTCTACCAGTAATATATAGGAAGGGGTAAAGAAGCCCTAGCACCCATCCTAGACCCAGTGATCTGCCTGCAAGCAAACTTGA
>VYZP01003739.1:0-10689 GCA_013400635.1 Hypocryptadius cinnamomeus
TTTATATATATATATATATATATATATGCATTTAATTGAATTATCTCTCATCCATCTTCTCTGGTCTGGAAGAGGAAAATAGGAGAATAGACACATTTGCCTATCCTTCCCTCATTACAGGAAAAGAATCCTCTCAGTGTATTAACATGTTGAGAATACTTCCATCAGCCTCTCTTTCTCCCGGTATGCCTTCCTAAGCTGGCTCAGACACCTAGATAATGAGGGGTAACAGCACAGGCTCTGTGATACCCATCCTGAGGTGATCACTGGGGATTAAAAGCAGTTATCCTGCTTCCTCACAGTGACATTAATTCAGTGCAAGTAGTGCAATTCTGTACAATTCACCAGCAGCTTTTGCACATTGTATCAAACACATTCTTCATACCTAGTGATGTGAATTCTGGAGTTAAAGAGCACCTGTAAGAAATCCATATGCTCCTGAGATTTATCCTAAAAAGTAAGTAACCCAATGAACTTCCTTGGATGTTTACTGCAAACCAAGAAGGGCCCCGAGACACATGTAGATATAGAAAATTCTTTTTTTTTTTAAATCAGAGATGGAATGAGAAACACTTATAAGTGTCAACTCACTAAGCACCCACAAGTGTTTGTGTACTGTGAAGATGGCTCTAGGTCTAGAAGAACTGTTTCTAAATTTATCTGGTGTTTTTCCTCATGAACAGCTACTCCATAAAATGCAGCTCTAAATGCACATTTACATATGCAATTCAAAATATTTTTTAATGTCTCAGTTTGCAAGTCTTCACATTTCCATTGTCAGCCTGGGCAAGCATTTTACCTTATAGTTAGGTTAAATCTCAGTCAGTTATACCATATGCACATATTTCTATAAACAAATGGAAAAGTAATTGTAAAGTTGAAGAGTTAATCTATCTCCCAGGTAATATCCCTTTTGATAAGTTTCACTGAAATAATTATGTCAAGTATAAAACTATGTTGTACAAAGAGATTTTTAGTTGCAACTAAATGACAGTGATGAAGAAGAAAACATGAATAATCCAATTAACAGTAATACCTATAGTGACAAACATTTTGACCTCCTAACTTCTCCTATATTTATTAACAAGGTTGAAGCAAAGCTAAGAGAAAAATTAGTAAATAATGTTGATCTTAACCACCTCTCACTACACTCTTTATGCCAAAAGGGTACCAGGGATTACCAACACACAGACATAGTTAAACCAGATGTTTTCTGTAATTATTCAGTAACCAGCCAATGCCAAACCAGCTTCTTCAATCCTCCAAAATTTTGAAGTAAACCGAGAATTGCCATGACAGACCAAATCCAAAAGAGGCTGAGTACCACTCCTACCTTCACAGACAGGGCAGCACTCCCCGGGGACCTTGACAGGGTTGAGGCAGCTCTGCCCGCAGGCCGTGGCCACGCAGTGCGGGTTCCCATTGATGCACTGGCAGAACGTGCAGTCGTCCTCTCGCCAGCGGTCCCCGTGAGCTTGGATCTGGCCATTGGCATAGCAGCCAGCAGGGTTATTGACTGGATAAAGTGGGTCTGAAACGAGAGCAATTGCAAAAAAATGT
Organism: Hypocryptadius cinnamomeus; assembly: GCA_013400635.1. Lineage (NCBI taxonomy): Eukaryota > Metazoa > Chordata > Aves > Passeriformes > Zosteropidae > Hypocryptadius > Hypocryptadius cinnamomeus. The sequence continues at coordinate 1,561 of VYZP01003739.1, forward strand.
GTGTTTTAATTAATGATTTAATTTTCTGGTTTTGTTCCTCAGGGCAAAATGGTTCTTGGATCTGTTGACTCTTTTTTTTTGCACCAGCATTTCTAAATGACTCACTGGAATGACTCCTGTCAGCACTGCAACACTCTTTTACACTATGAGCAAAGATGAGGCCTCTGGCACATTTGTTGCTGGAACAGGAAGAGTGCCTTTAAGCTGCACCTCATCCTAGTTTTGGAGATATACTACCTTTTTGAACAGGGTCAGTTTTCAATTTCATTTCAGTTGAAGTTTTTGTCCCTTGAAAGCCATAATTCCCACTTACCTGCTAGCAGTCAAATTAAGATCTGGGTATTTAAATAACAGAATTTTAGGAAGCATACTTTGTGTAAGATTTCTCCTTAAGTTCCAGGAAAGTCTGTATATGCTACCCCATTTCTGGAAATAAAAGCAGCTTTTACCCTTCAGAAATAATAGTACTCCAGAGAGGTGGTAAATTGCACTGATATTAATAGTTAAAAAGATATATACATTGTGTGAATGCATACAGCTTATCATGGTGGCTAAGAAAAGGTAACTGTCAGGCTCAGAAATGAAGTATCTGAGAATGTACAGTAAGTAGGTCAGGTTTGCAAAGCAAGAAACACGACAAATTACATAGTAAAGCAAATTTAATATATTAAAAGCAATAAATATACCTGAAAACATATTTTTAGCAGACATCAAATATGCACAAGTGATTTATTATAAGTTAATTTTCCAGGAGTGTTAAGATGGAAGAACTTGGGAGAAATAAGATGTCCTATCTGAAGGAAAAAAAGGCTTGAATGAAACTTGGATTATTTCTTTGGAGTTTCATCAGTTCCCTTTGGAAGGAAGGCAATGCAGTTTGAATGTAGATAAAACCTGTAGAAGTGCCAGTAGCTGTTGTCTTATTCTAAGCCACTTCATGACACTCCAAACACTTGGAGTGTAATGGCACACAACGTCATCCCCATCCTGAGCTGTACTGATATTCAGAATTTTAGTAAACTTTTGATTAAGCCCAAAACCAGATGGTTGTGAAAATAAGGTATTTAAAAATTACCCAAGTTATTTAAAAAGGGACCAGAGCCACCTTTTTTTTTAAAGTGTTTAAAGGAACCAGGACAATTATAATATGTTAATGGAGCCAGCTGTCTAGGCTCACTTAAAAGAATGCCACTAAATCAAGAGGGATTTCTAGTAAAAACCACCATGTGTCTTACTATCCAATCATTCAGAAGTCAGACTTTATCCATTTAGTGCCATAACCTCTATGAGAAGAATACACAGCAGAAAGAAGGAAGACATATAGCACCAGATGGTTTGATGAAGGACCCTGTAACTTGGTATTAAGCCACAGTCATTACCAGAAAAATAAAAGACTACTCAATAATTATGTAACATTATCCATTTTACTCTTACTAAAGACCTGTCTTAAAGAAGAAATTTCCACTGCAGACTAATACACACCAACTCACCAACCTGAAATGAAATGTTATCAGGTTTTCTTGCTAGTCTGATTGACATGTTGCAAAAAATGGAGAAATCAAATTTTATTGTGGTATGATGATATGACAGAACAGTTAATTGACAAATAATAAGGTAGCTGAATATTTAAATCATCAAAGAGGATAAAGGACATATCTAGATTTGCAAGTCCAATGTGGAAAAGCAGCACCTATATCTGAATATGACAGAGAGGACAGATAGAGCAGATATATAGATATATTTATACATTTCTATATCTATATATATTGTCACAATGATTTCATAATGCCAAATCTTGGAATATTCACATATGAGAAAAAATAGTAATTATAGGAAATGAGACCAAGAGATTTTATATATTCTATGAAGTCAGCAGCTCATACAGCAGTTTCTTCAGGAGTGGATCTGCACTTACTCGGAGGGGTTCATCATACCAGACATGCCTTCTCTAGACTTTTTCAATCTGTCATTAAATGAGAGTATAGCACAGATTTTTTTTTTTTTTTTAGAGCATGAAGGCTCTTGCCACTGTAGGTGCAACTGCACCAGGAAAGACCAAAAATCTAGGATCCTGCCTTCAAGTACAGTCAGCAATGAATGTCTAGGCCAGGTCTTAAACTCAGGGTAAACATGGATTGGTATCTCTCTGGAATACTTAAATCTACAACATTTGCATTTCAGCTCCTCTACATGTGAACACCATGTGTCAACCTGATACAAACTATAATAAAATATATAAAATAGACATAAAAACATTAAAAAATTACAAATACTCTCAAAAAAATTACTTCCTCCCTTCCCCACCTGACATTTTATTATCCAGATTTTGGGTTTAAATCTCTGAAGCTTTCAGCAGCTTGTAACAAAACAAGCCATTTTTCACCAGATCCTGTGCTGAGTGAGAAGGTCCAGCTCTTACAGCTGCCTCTATTAGATGTATTTTTATGAAGTACTTTACTTTCTAATTCTCTGCTTGGAATAAAACACTACTATAATGGATCTTCTGGCTTATTTGTTCCTGCAAAGAACTACAGGAATAATGACATTAAGAAGACTGCAAAGTGTTTGAAAATCACAGTAATTGCTAGATTCCTCTCCTCTGAGAAGATTTCAGATTTCCAGGTGATTTCACTTATTGAGAAGATATTCCTATGTCCACATTTAAACCAAGGGACTAAAGGTGTTTCACAGGCCTCTTGACTACCTGGTGGCCATAACCTGATCCTCACTGAGGTAAGATCCAAGTGCCTAGCACGACCCCATCTTCCTCTGCTGGAATTCTGATTGCCTTCTGGCAGAAGATGCCTCCAATACTTTCTAGTACAAGCAAGAGGGTCAATGTGAAATTTCCCACAAAGCCCTTTTTAGGACAACTGCAGGCCCAGCAAGGCTCTCAGCACAGCAAAGGAGGAAGAGAAAAACACTGACATCGGATTGCTGCCCCATTGCTTTGCTGTAATTGTAGAGGAGAGAAGTTGTGTGCATTACTCTAGCTGAACAGAATAAGGAGGAGGTTGCAAAGCAATCAAAATTTGTCTCAGGGTCACAACTGCAGCTCTGGAAATATATCTGTCTAAATGTCTGTGCTGAAATTAGAAACAGCTTCTTATGCCATTTGTCAAGAAGGCCCCTCAAAAAGCACTGCACACTTGACCATGTCTAAGAAGTACTGTCAAGGTCAGAGAAGCACTGCAAAGAACATGACAGCACATTCAGGCACAGCAAAAATGTAGAAATAAACTGAATTATGGAGGAATCTGCAAACTTCAGAAGAACAAAAGCCCTTGCTTGCTCATTCCCATTGAACAGGCAAATAAAAAAAAAAGCAGCAGAATTGAAAGCAGACAGGATTAAGAAGAGACTGTACCTTCACAGACTGGGCAGCACTCTCCTTCTGGCACATAGTACCGGTCGCAGTGTAGCTCACCACACTGGGCAGAGAAACAAATAGAGACTCCCCCCTGGCACCGACAAAATCGACAAGCATCCATCCGAAACATGTCTCCATCATAATATTCTATGCTGTTAAATATGCAAGTTGGTTTCGCTTCTGAAAGAAGAAAAAGAAAAAAAGTATTTTACAGATATTGTTAAACAGGAAATAGTTAAGCTTATGTTGCTACTGACAAAAACACATATAAAAGAGACAGTTGATTTTTCTTTCATTTTGTAAACTCAAATACAATTTCATTTTAAGAACATGGTATATTTTATTTTCTGTTTCAACAGTGGAAGAAAATAAAATGCTGTTCAAAATAACCTTCAGAGCAACTGTCTACAATTAAAAGTCTTAGCTAAAAAAATTAAAATCCTGAAAAAGACTACAGCACTGATATTTTTTTGTAGGTGTTAAATACTTCTCATTCTCAATGAACCTGAAGCTACTTCAAATTTCAGCACATGAAACAATATGTTTTTCTGTTTTAAGAAGTCAGTTTCTGATGTTTCTTAAGTAATCTTCCTCTCTGTAGGACTTGGTACTCAGGTGGATGAATTGCACTACAGCCGTCCAATTGATAGTTTAAAAAAACCCCCAAAAAACAAATGAAACCGAAACATTTTGTGACTGCATGATCTCTCATGCAGAACTGAACACTTCTTTTGTCATGCAACCAGGAGCTGTAATAGCCAGCTCACAACCATACTTCCCACAAAAAACCCCCTCCCAAAAAACAACCCAACAAAAAACTCAATTGTAATAATAGTTACATGATCACGTTAGCGTTTCAAAAACATTAGATGGGTAGTTCTTGTATGCCTCCATCTACAGCAGAGCCCTGACATATAATTAAAGTCAAACTTTGTGGCAAGATAAGAGCCTCTCAAAATTTTGAAAAAATTTTGGGAAGAACATTGCTCATTTACTTTGTTAACATTCAAAAAAAAGGGGAAAAAGACACTAATTAAACCAATGAAAAAGTTTGCAGATTTAATTCGCTTTTTCTCATTATTATTATTATTTTATGCCAAAGAAATTTGGTTCCAGATTATCAAGAAGATCTACACATCATGTATATATTGCAAGATCTTCACAGAGATTTTGACCTTGCAGATATCCCCGCACTTATGAACCCACCTCCATCACCTATTTTACAGATACTGTTAAACAGAAAATAGTTTGTATTGCTACTGACAAAGACAGACATAAAAGAGACAGTTGATTTTTCTTTCATTTTGCCCATTTTGCCCATTTAATTTCATTTTCAAAGCCCACTCAGTTCAACCATCCAACTGATTCCCCCCGTTTCCACGACACTGTGCAGCTCCACGGCTTAGGGCTGAATCATTGTGACTCAAGACACTGTAGAAAATACACTCCAAATTTATGTTCAACTATAGTACTCCACATTAGTCATTAGGAAATCATGACTTCACAGTATCATCATTATATTACTCAATGACTTAAACACCCTCCCTCTTCCCAACTTCATAATTAAAATTCTGGCCTCTGATGACACTAGCCCAGAATTTGTGAAAGCAGACACCCCAAGTACAGCAGTATCCAGTCCACCAGTCTGTTTTTTTCACAAGCTGTAACTTTAGCAGCCTGAAAAAACAAAGATTCTGCAAACAGGAAGCTATTTACTTCAGCAACAACATTATCAAATAGTGTAGGTAAACCCAACATGTTTCATTCCATTTGAAGCAAACAGCAAAGGAAAGATGGGACAATTGTTCATGTTTCTGATTTCTGTAGAACCGATGGTAAAGAATATTTACTTACATATGTAATGCCTAGCCACAGAGTTGAAAACTGTGCCCACTTTATGGTCAGGTGATTTTTCTTTTGTTTAATGATCAATCTCACATGGGAGATGAAATACATTTAAATGAAAAAATTAGCATTTGCAGAATCCTTTCAATCCACCCCAATTCCCTTAACTTTAGGGAGCTAAAAACTTTACATCTGAGTTTCTCTTGACAATGACACAGGTTTTCTTTAAAACTCTAAAGCATTTCAAGCACTTCTTCCAACATATGCTTATACTGTGGCCCAGCCTTGAGTCATCTGAAATGATTGTAAAGCATTAGAGTTGAAACTTGGAGATATCCTGAGTGAGCAATGTTTGATTTTATATGCCTGTTCTGTCTTCAAGGCATAATGTAGAAAGCAACATAAAAAATAAGAGCGAGAGGAGGAAATACCACTGTGTCCAGGAAAACAGCTATGACCTCATTAGAAAGCAATTCACATAAACAAACACTTGAGAAATATTTCAAGTTTATGCAGCTCAAGCTGTTAGTTTAAAAACTTTCTCAAAAAGGAAAAGGGCCAACACAACTCAAAAGGCCTTTAATCCATTTGCTTCTGGCATCACTGTTTTGACTGCAGCTTTCCAGATTTTTACTGATTCCCCCATACCTGAAGAGTAGAGATTAATTCCTGCCTCATTAGAAGTAGAAACATCTCCCATTAATTATTGTTATTTTTAAATGTCCAAACAAGATAATGCACTAACTGCAAATCCTGTAGGGAAACAGCATGTTTTACTCCTACAATGAAAACCACTGTAAAATTTTACTACGTGTGTATTTTTACCATCCACCCTTATGGTAAGTGTATATATCCAGACTAAACTATAGACCTAAGCTTATGCATCCAGCTACAAGACAAGGATTACTTTTGTTAGAACCATCTGTAAGACTCCAGTCTTGAGACTGAGTCAAGCCAAAACAAGCACTGAAATGAAGAACTCTTGCTTTAGATACTCCAGGTGGAAGCCTGAGTGAGCAACACACAGTGAAATTATAATACTGCATTTCTTCCACCACAATATCCTGAAAGATCTTTCAGTTCCCCTTTTTTTCTTGTTTTTTTTTTTAGTGCAAATTTTATTGCCTTATTGATGTAAGTATGACAGTCACCAAGGGATAAAAGAACATAAAGCTAACATTAAATAAATGCATCTTTTCCTAAATTCATTAATTCATTGTTCTGCCAAAAAAAGAGAAAATTGCAGGTAGGACTCTCCAAGCTTAAGTGTGTCACAAAGGAATTCAAACTGCCAAAACCTCATATCACAAAGCAGTTAAACATATCTGAGACTCCAAATCCTGTTTGTGATGCAGATTACCACAACAAAGCAACGGGCACGAGACACAGGCCATGGCTTTGTGAACATAAATTCAATGTCTGCTAGCTCTCAGATAAACCAGTAATACAAGATCGATCCAGCCCAAGCACTGACACACAACTGCCCATCTGTGAAAGAAACCAGGACAGAGGGGATGGCCCCCAGAAAGATATAGAGTTTTTTTCTGGTAGTGGAAGAACAAGGAAACATCTCTGCTTCTATATAAAGCCAAGCATGACTATGATTGACTTGATTTGGCATTAAAGTTCCTGCCACAGAGTTAAAAGAAAAATAGTTCTGACACAAATTTAGCTCTACATAGCCACAGCCTTTTTGTTCTGGGGCTGAGAGCCCAAAAAGGTGGCACTAAACCCCACAGCCTCACACTACACAAACAGTGATCATTTCTTAAACCTTTATCACCACTCTGAAATGCAAAGGGACACAATCTGTTTTATCAAATTAGTTTTCAATAGTATTTTACCTCCTATATGTGAACCTAATGAAATGCATATTAGTTCTATGGGCTGAGCTACTCCAAAGTAAAAATTCTGTTATTGAGATTTCTATAGTTTCCTAATACTTATGGTTTTCTTGAATTAGAGTCCCAGAACAGCTCAGAAACACATGCAAGTCTGGCAAACTATCCCTTGTGAGGCAGCAGTTCTGCACACGGTCACACCAAGCACGTGAGATGCCTCAGGGCACCAGCCTCTGTATGCAAGTTTGGGCATTTTCTTCTGTAGTATCAGAAATTCCAGCTCTCCCAAACCGGAAGCAAGATTAAAAATAATTTTCTGTTGTTTAAAGGATTAAAAGGTCTATGATTCCAGGACTTCAAATGTTCTTTCAGTATAAAGAAGCATTTGTACCAGAGCCTTGGATGGAACTTGGGTAAGTGCTGTGAACTTTATTAAATGAAAGGGAAGGAAACAGATGAATTTGAATCCTGTGTCTGTATAAACAAAATACAGAAAAGCTTTCCATTTTTCAAAAGCTGAGCTGATAGAGTTTAAAAAAGAGAAGGTTACATGTCATTGGAATTGGCCCACAACAATGTTATAAGGCAACTGTATGCTGTTGCTTCCTTGCCAGCATATAGAAACAAGCTAGGTAGAAAAAACTATTTGGATTCTTACTCTTCAGGTTGTGCTGCTTGGTTTCCCTAAGCAGCATATTCCTTACTACTGCAGCATATTCCCTATTAAGACAATTACAGAACTGTTCTGAAAGTCCTTTGGTTGTGCATATTCTAAAAAGGTCATCCAGAAACAGAGAAACCAGAATGAAAATAAAATGGAAATTATTATTTGTAAATTAATGCATTCATTTGTACAATTACTTAAAAATATTTTCACAGCTAAAAGGAATTAAATACTATTTTGTGGCAACTGCAGTCTGTAAAAGAAATGAAAAGTCACCTGGGATGCTGAGAAAACCCAAATTCAGCTCTACCTGATACATCTCTGTCTTAATATTTTCCTTAAAACCACCAGTAATGGAGGAAATACAAACTACCTATTAAGCAATTCCACAGTTTTATCTATTGTAACACAGCAAAAATCATGCAAGAGGTCATTCAGGTTAGACAGAGACAACAAACAAATAGAAAGGAAGTTTCCCCTAAGCTTCATTACATTCCTCATCTTTGAGGTCTCATGTTCTACAGTTTTTTCTATCCTCCAGTATACAAATTTCTTGCTAAGAGGAATCATCCTCAGGACCCCTCAGGGTGTCCCTGCCTACATCCTCTCTTACAAATAAAATGTACACCTTTCTTTCAATTTTAATTTTTCTCCATCAGGTCATGTTTTTTAGTGTTTGATTGTTTCTGTGACTTTCTACAAGGCTATCCCCCTTCTTTCTCTTAATTTCTTGTAGAAATTAAGCAGTTCTGCTTTTTAACATCCCACAGTCCTACTACAGGAAAATACCAGGACGACAAAGGAGGAGCTGGGGCCACAGAGGGTGGTGGCTATGCTCTAAAACCCCCAAACATTGACAGATTTTCTTGATGAAATTGCCAAACAATCCTTGGAAGCAAGACATGTTCTTCATAACAGAGGAATGTGATTAAATCCCAGTGGTCTCTGTCAGTCCATCACAGGAGAAAATACATGTTGTGATCAGGTGAGCCATAGGCATGTTAATAGGGCACAGACATCTGTAACAGTACCAGTGATAGGTACTGGCACAGCCCATCATGCATTGCCAGGACATTTGTGAGAAGCCTCTAGTGCATGAGAGAAGTTAAAAATTGCAGGGGAAAAAAAAATAATATCAAAACCTCTAACACAAGGCTGTGGTCTGGCATTCTAACAGGTCTAGCCATGTCTTCCATGCTTTGAGAAAAATACTGAATTCTAACCTTGTCTTCCAAAGTATTGGCGACTTCGTCCAAGTTTAAAAATCCAGCAGTATTTGAGCCAGAACATTACTGAAGATATTAGTCTACCAAGACAATTCACTTTGGCAAAAAACCATTACTATTTCACCAAAGTAAACACTAGAAGTATATACTTTTTTTTTTTTAAAACTTTTAAACCCAGGCAGA
>VYZP01003742.1:8669-32070 GCA_013400635.1 Hypocryptadius cinnamomeus
CTCCCCTCCCCCCTCCCCTCCCCTCCCCTCTCCCAGTGTCTGTGGGGAGCAGGGATGCTCCTGGGAGCAGCTCAGCTGTATTTCTGCAGACATTTCCCATGGCAGAGGCCTCCCTGAGCCCTGGCAGTGCCAATTTCTCTCTGTCAGCTGCAAAGACAACCAAGACATCAAGCTCTGGGGAGCAGGAGAAGTTGGGGTGCATGTACTCACACACAGCTCTGTTTGGACAGATAAACCCCAAGCAATTATTTCCACTGTTAGACATGCCAGGCTCTGGAGGCAAATCTGGGTAGAGCTGAGCAAAAGGAGTTGTTTGATCTCCTGGAAGATGCTGGTTTCAAAGCCAACAGCTTGTGCAGGGTTATTGTCCCCTTGTGCACCAAGGGAACATGGAGCAGGAGAATTGTCCTTCTCCAGCAGAACAAAGCTGCAGCAGCCTCAGCAGAAAGCTGAACACACAGTCAAATCAGGTTTTGGGGGCTGAACACTCATCAGGTTTTGGGCTGACTGTGCACAGGATTGCTGGAAGTTTCCCATTCTACTTCTCCCACTGTAGGTGGGTTTGGAAAAGCCTTCCTCCTCAGGGTAATCATGGCAGAAGGAGACAGAATCTGTGGTGAGGACAAACATCTGGGCTTGAGTGCCAGTCCTGGAGCATCTCTGAGCTCCAGGGCCTCCTCCAGGCTCTGCCTGTGCTGGGAGGCGCTGCTGGAACGGGGGATGGGAGAGCAGCCCTTCCCCAAGGGTTAAGCTGCCCGGCTCAGAGGATGAGTTCAGTTACTCCACATCATCTGAGCCTCTCTAATGAAACCTCCTCTCCCCGTTTGAGGTAATCTGCCTTTGATCAAACCCTCTTCTCCTCTGATGAGAACACAGCGCAGTAATCAAGGAGCTAATCTGAGCCAGAGCCGGCTCCCAGACCCTCATCACCCTCATGCAGCAGCTTCCTCGCCTCCTTCTCCTCCCTGGTCCGTGCCAGGAATTCTCCTGGACCCTGCCCCTGGATCCTGCTCCAGCCCCACGTGGCAGAGCCCCTGGGAGGGCCCTGGAGGGCCTGGGCTCCCAAAACAGGGAGCAGAGAGTGCCTGCCCACACCTTTGCTCGAGTGAACTCTCTCCAAAGACCAAAGAGGCTTTTAAACTTGAAACCCAGCTTTATTAGAACATAAACGTGAATAACCACATTTCTGGGAGAGGAGGAACTCCGTGACCAGGCCAGATGGAATAGAAATAAAAAAGCTTGTAAACAACTCTTCCTTCCCCCTGTGTCTCCATGGCTGAGTCTTTGCCCCTGGTTTGGTTTAGTCAGTGGCTCTCTGAGTTGTAACAGATCCTTTGTTATCCTCATCTTGTCCCTGGCACATCTTTCCCTTTCTGTCACCCCACCCAAACCCTCATCCCAGCTGGGAAAATGTCATCCCACTGCTCAGAAAATGCACTGTGCAGGACCAGGAGGGTGCCTTGGGAAGAACAAGATGCACCCTGGCTGCTCTGCTGCTGATAAAAATGACAGCTGAGACAGGAATCTCCTGTGCTTTTCCATCCTTCCTCCCTCGAAGGAAGGACAGAAGCAATTTTGTGGGAATAAACCTGGGAACACACCGGGAGGCCCTGCCCCTGACTTGCTCCTTGCTGTGATCCAGACATGATGCCCAGGCCACGGGGTTTTATCCACCCCTCCCTGGAGTGGGTTCTTGGCGTGGCAGAGCTCATCACAAACACCGAGCAGCACTTCAGGTGATGAACGAGCTGCTTTGCTCCCAGCAGGATCCACATGCACTCATTTATCCCCATGCTCCCCTCCTCGGGTGAGCACTTCCCACTGAAGAGGCAGAGCTGTGGGACTTGAAAATGCAAATTCAGGCCTGAGCATCCAAGGAGAAACATGGAAGCAAGCACTCCAATGGCTGCAAGACTCCTCACGCAAAGAAAGAGGCACCTGAGCCTCCTCGAGCACCTGAACCAAGGGTTTTGCTCTGCTCAGCGAGAGCTGCAACCCTGGGAGCAGCACTGGCCTCATGCAGAGTGCCAAGTGCTGGTTTGCTAAAAATGGAACATCTTCACCCATTTCCAGGGGTGGGGAATCCAGGAGTGCATCCCAGGGCTGTATTCCCAAGCAAGGAAGCTCAGTTTCACAGTAGGGTTGCCACAGAGGCACAGAGTTCTGCTCCCCTGGCTCCAAAGCCTCTGGGGGTTGCAGTGCTGAACTCTGGGACGAGGTGGAATTTCCACCAGAGCCTCTGTCCTGGTTTTCTGCACGCTGGAGGAGCCCCATGTCTGTCCCACAAGGGTGGGAACACAAATCCCTTCTCCAGCAGCAGGAAATGAGAAGAGTGGCCAATGTCTGTCTTGCACTTGGGAATCATTTTTCAGCTGGATTTCTCCTGCTCTTCCCACTGGGGGCTTCATCCTGCTTTGTTCTTCCTCAGGAGTGCTGGGCCAGAAGGAGCATCCCTGAGTGCCTGGTGTCCCACAGGGGTTCTGATTTCCTTTGGGAAGAGCAGCCTGTGCCCCACATCCTCCTGGCACAGCTTCTCCTCTGTCATTATCCCTGCTGGACCTCAGGTGGGCACAGCCACAGGGCCACAGGACCCCGGCTCTGCTGGGAGCTGTGCTGTGACACTGTCACAGGATCCAGGCTGGCAGCTCAGGCTGGGGACACTCGGTGGGACAGTCACAGCAAAACATCTGCAAATGCAGCCTGGTAGCAGCACCTGGCTCCTGCTGGGGCTCTGCAGGGCTGGTCAGCTCTGGATGTTGGGAATGTTGGGCAGCATCTGGAAGATCCGGTTGATGATCCTGTTGAAGATGTCCCTGCTCACTGCAGGGGTTGGACTAGATGGCCTTTAAAGATCCTTTCCAGCCCAAACTATTCCATGACTGAAAAATGCAGAGATTAAACCCACTCTGTGGATTTAACCGTTGTAGTATTTATTTTGTTCTCTTCTTTCCAAGGGGAAATTTCTCTGAGGAATCTTCTCCCAGCCCAGTGCTGCCTGTTATCTCTTATTGATCTGAAACAGAAACATGACAATAAAAAAGGTAATTTCTGGTAAAACCCATAGAGCAGGAAATGAACTGCTGCACACCACCAGTGAATCGCGGCAGCTGAGCCTGAGCCCTGTGCCTGGGGACCCTGATTGTCACCATCGGTGGGGCTGAGGGCTGAGTGGCACGAAGCAGAGCTGCCCTGGCAGTTCAGCAGGTGTGGGAAGGGACTCACGGCCCTGGGGCACCTGCAAACCTGGTCAGCAATTCTGCAAGCACTGGATTCAAAACATGATGGGCTCAGGAAAGTCACTGACTCACAGAATCCTAGAATCACACAGTGCTTTGGGTTGGAAAGATGTTAAAGCTCATCCAGTGCCACCCCTGCCATGGCCAGGGACACCTTCCCCTATCCCAGGGTGCTCCAAGCCCTGTCCAGCCTGGCCTTGGACGCTGCCAGTTGGACACTTCCCCTCCCTTCTGCACAGGGGCCAGCAATAACTCCAGAGAAAATGACATCCATGGCTTTCCCTGGAGCTTGTGAATCTCCTCTCTTAAAAAAATCAGAAAGAAGTGGCCAAAGCTTGGAGCATTTCTCTCCAGCCCTCCCCAGCCCAGCTGCTCAGGTGTGGGGCTGGCTGGGGCCATGCTTTGCTTGCCCAGCCCCTCATCACTGTCCCCCTGGGAAGAATGGAGACAATCGCTCATGGACACACTATTTCCAACAAGGGAAATCCTTGGCAAGGGGAGTAATGTGTTCTACACCAAGTAGGGGCCATGGAGCCTCAGTCCACCCCAGGAAACCTGAGTGCTGGGGCAGAGGATGTGGGAATTGTGCTGAAAAAAATCAGAATTCTCCACAAATGCCCAGAATCTACCAGACTGTTTGTGTCATTCTCTGCCTGGATGGAGGGAGCAGGTGAAGAACTCCCTGGCTTGTGCTCCCCCGGGACAGAGCAGCTCTGCTGGGCAGGGTGGCAGCACCTCCAGGGTCCTGCCCACAGCCTGGGATTAAAGCCCACATGGAGCTCATAAATCAAAGGTTTTCTTGCAGAGGGAAAGAGAAAGAGCTGAGCTGAGATTGCAGCCACATCCCAGTGGGACTTCAGCTCTTCCCTGTGGGAGGGCACAGCCTGGCTGCTCCTCCTCTGCTCCTCATACACAAGTTGTGGCAGGTACTGGCATTGCCCTGTGATGCTGGGGACATCCCTACTAAAGCTTTCCATAGGCTTGGACCCCCTAAGGCTCTTCAGGGGGCACTTGAGAGCTTCATCTGTGGGCCCCAAGTGCCCTGTGGCACCTCCTGGACGTGGCAGTGGTTGGGTTGGAATCACAGGACACGAAACAGCCCCAGGCTAAAGCTCTGGAGCAATAATGAGGGCAAAAAAACAGCTTTGGGAGCCTTGAGAAAAGGGGTCCAGTGGGATCTTATCCTGGTCTGTCTTCCTGGAATAGCCAGCTGAGCATCTCCTTTGCAAGGATGCCAAGGACACAGCACAGGCTGCTCCATCTCTGTGCCTTAGGGCTGTCAGAGCAAACCCAGGAGATTCCATCATCCCTGCACAGCCCCACCTTTGGACAGCGGCTGAAGTGGGAGCACAGGGAGGTGCTGACACTGGAGAAAGGCTTGGGTTTGCTGGATCTGGTGTGGGAGCCACAAAAAGCTCCAAAAATAAGAGTTTGTCCAGAGAGGCCTGGATGCAGGGAATGCTTTAAAATGCAAAACTCCTGGAGCAAAATGCTGCCAACTTCAGGATGCAGCTCAGAGCTGGATGCTGAGGGGATCCACAGGGATCTCACCTGCACACACACCTGCATTTATCAGCTGTGGTTGAGAAGAAGAGGAAAACCCCACTCCAACCTCACTTCCCACCAGCCCGTTGCCTGAGGAGTGCTGTACTGACTGCAATTCCATGGGGGATTTTCCTGCTGGATCCTGAAGGCTGGGGAAGGCAAAGGTGTGGCCAATGGTGGAGCCACAACTGTGGAGTTATGAGAGCAAATCTAAGGGTGGAAATGTCTCTGCCAAGTATTTAAGCTTTTGCAATAATGCTGCATGTTTGATTTGGGGGGATCATCCCAAAATCACAGGGAAAAGAAGGAATTTAGAACAACAGGGGTAAAGTCCCCTGAAAAAGGGCTCCAAAAGGATCTGTATCCAGGCTTACAAGCAGCATTAAAATTCATGAAAAGAAGACATGATTCTGCTGGCAATTATTGTCCAAAGAGTGCAATTTAAAGATTCTGGCTGGAATAAGAAATAAAATCTGAAGCGGTAACAGAATGAAAAGCCAGACTATCACACACCTCACCCGGACAGCCAGGCACAGAAGGATCAATCAGATTTCAGCCCTGCACACAAAAGAAGCGAGTTCTGCCTTTTATCAGCTCAGGCAGTGAGAAAAAGGCCTCAGGCAAAACCCATTGTACAGGGGAAGTCCAGAGGGCTCCAGGGAACCAGGGAAGCAGCAGCTGATCCCAGGAGAAGGCCAGGCAGGATGGGACCCTGCAAATCCACAGGATGAGAGGAAAGGGCCTCAAGCTGGGCCAGGGCAGGCTCAGGTTGGGCATCAGGAGGAATTTCCTCATGGAAAGGGTGGTCAGGCCTTGGCAGGGGCTGCCCAGGCAGGTTTGGAGTGCCCATCCCTGGAGGTGCCCAGGGAAGGATTGGATGTGGCACTCAGGGCTCTGGGTGGGGACAAGGTGGGGAGGGGTCACAGGTTGGACTCGGTGACCTTGGAGGGCTTTTCCAATCTCAGTGATTCTATCAAATGCTCTGCAAGCTCCTCTCCTGTAACAACTGGAATGTGGACACTGTGTGCTCAGGATTTGGGCTGGGAAACTGAGAAAACTCCATGAGAGGCAAAGGTGAGCACAGCCACGAGCAAGGGCAGGGGGAGGGGAAGGGAGGGAGAGCCCCATGTGCAGAGGCACATCTGGAGGAGCTGTGCTGCTGCAGGGCCCTGTGTGTGCACAGAGTGGAGGGAGGTGCAGCTGGGCTCATTCCTAACCCAAACTACCCAAAACCACCTGCAATGTCCAAAGAGCTCCCTACAACATCACTGCTCCACCCCAGCTCTGCAGGGCTGATGTGGGACCAGGGTCCAGGGGACACACAGAGCTGGACACCAGAAGAAAGCCAGGAATGGGTTTGTTCCATGTCCCAGTCAGTGGCAGTCAGCTTCTCATAAATTTGGCCTTTTGGGGAAGCTGAAACTCCTCAAGTGCCTGTGGGTACAGAGTGGAGGAGCCCCCCAGAGCAGCCCCTTGTTGACCATCCCTTGAGTTGGCAGGACTGAGCACTCGCTCGGTGCATCCAGCACTGCTGTCCAAAATTTGGGGAAAACTCCATCCTGATACACCAAGGCCTTGTGGGTCTAAAGAAGACTTGTCATCGAATCAGTCAGCTTGTGAAAGCCCTCTAAGGTCATGGAGTCCAACCATGAACCCATGACTAACCCATGTGCCCAAGTGCCACATCCCCGTGGCTGCTAAGCCCCTCCAGGGATGGGGACTCCAGCCCTGCCTTGTTGGTTTGATGGCTGACCCTCCCAGGTTCCTTCCAAGGAAAGTTTGCTCCTCTGCAGCAGGGCCTGAATCCTCTTTCTACCTGGTTTTACCCCATTCCCATAACACAGACCCCACCACCCCACCAGAATCTGTGGGTAAATCGAGTAAATTCCCCCCCAGAACCCCGGTGGGTGGATGCAAGCACAGAGCAGCGCCCGCCCCCCCCGGGAGCTTTCATTGCACACGGCTTAGTTTTGTGTCTGAATGAAGCGCAGCACAAGGACAGCCCCCCGCCCCCAGGGCAGGAAAATGCAGAGTTTAGCTCGGGTCCGGCAGTTAATTCTCACCTGGGGGTCTCTCCCTCCCGCGCTGGGACCGGCCAGGAGTGAAGGGCGCAGCGGGACTTCCTGCTGCTGCTGTCCGAGGTGCTGAGCAGAGCCCCGGGCTGCATCAAGGGCATTGAACCTCGCTGGGAGGAGCTGTTGATCCCACGGGCAGGAGCAGCCCAGGAAAGGACGCAGAAGGGACAGGGCATCGCGGGAGGCAGGGAGGTGTGTGAACAGTGTGATCCTCCCAAGGAGCCTGAGAGGGGCCAGGGCAGCGCTGGGACCCAACACATGAAGGGACCCAGCCCCAGAGCGTCTCCTCCCTTGCCCAGAGCAGAGGATGGGCACTCACAAGGATACAGCCCCTCCAGCATCACCTTTTCCCATCTTCACTGGTTCTCCAAGGCCTCAGAAGTACTAAAGGAGAATTTTTGCTTTTCTCAGTGCACAACTTAGTAACAACAACAACAACAACAACAACAATTATTATTATTATTATTATTATTATTACTACTGATCAGCTGGTGCAGAAGGAGGTGCTGAATGGAAACAGTGAGGTTCAGGCTCTCTGCTGTAAATATTTTCCTTTCTGGAATGTGCCCTTCCAGCAGAGCCACTGGAAAGGGCTTTCCCTCTGCGTGCCCATGATGAGTCCCTCACAGAGCTCACAGAGAGAGGAGTGTGTGGAGATGATGGAAACAGTCACACAGATGGACACAGACATCTCCTCAGGGATTCCTTCCATGCAAACTGGTCCACAAAAATAACTGATTATATTTGTAATAAATAATTTAATGCAAATTTGCTGTAAATTTCAGAATCTCCACTGACCATGCTGCTCACTCAGGACCCTCTGTTGTCTGTATTTCCATCAGAACAGTCTCAAAAAACAATGACAACCAATTTAAAGCAGTAGGAGCTTTTGGTGGGGCACCCCAAGGGGTCATTTTTCGACTGAAAGCAACAGCATTTAAAATTTTTTGTTTATTTTGCTGAACCTGAAACCATAAATGTCTTTACAATTTGGTAAACCTCTTTTTCTGAGTTCCTGTGAGCACAAGAGGTTGCTTGGGTGGTTTTAGGGCTTCAGTGAGGTTCCTGAGAGGAGCAGACTCCCACTGGGCATTAAATCCCTTCTGAGAATTCCTGCCCAGAGTGAGACCCTTGCAGACCTCAGGCACCTCAATACACCCTCGTGGGTGGGTGGGAGAGAAAAGCCTTGCACTGGTGGACGGTGAAAGGCTGGGATCAGCTCCATCCCCTTTTTGGAGAACTGGGCTGGTTCCAGGGATGTGAGACCTGAAGTGAGTTTCCAGCAGCTGCACCTCTGTTCAGATCCAGCACATCCCAATTTCCCACAAATTACAGCTTCACACCTGTGGGAATTCTCCTCCTCCTCCTCCTCCTCCTGAGCAAACCTCTACCAAATGAGCCAGTGGGCTGCAGGAATCCTGCCTGGAAAGGGAGCAGCCAGCCTGGAAATGCCTGCATGGGACCAGGGTCAAAGGGGGAGCTCGGGGAGTCCCGGTGCCCTCGGCAGGACAGAGTGCAGCTACGTGCAGTGGGACACCTGTGAGCCCAGGGCTCTACATTCCCCTGTGGAAATAGGCCTGGCTTAAAATCAAACTTTAAAACCCTGGTGGCCAGTCTTAGGGCCACAGGGAAATGGGCAGCAGGACAGGAGTCCTCGGACAACCAGTGACCCCAGTAAGAGTGGATTTTCCCTCTGGGAAATGCAGAAATCTCCCCCTTGGGGAAGAGGCAAAGATCCCACCATGGGTTTTGCATTCCCTGATCCCTTTGCTTCCTGCAGCACCTGCCAGCTTTAGTCTTTCTGATTCAGGAGCCTCAAACCAAGGAGTGTCTGGGGATTAATTTTTAGCTTGATTTCCTTCTTCTGTCCATGCCCAGGCTCAAGTGACTTGCAGAAACCTTGTGCTGAAGATGCTCCAGTTTAAGTTAATATCACAAATGAACCCAGCCCTGATAGCATCTTTCCAGAGCCTGACTCTGAGCAAAATGAGCAAACAATTCATGAGGAGGGGCCCCACAGAGCCAGACTGAGCACAGATCCTCCAGTGCCAGCCAGGCCTGGCATTTCCTACAGGGTAAATAGGAGACAAATTTCCTACAGGTCAATAAAATGCTCTGTATTTTCCCACTGCAGCCAGGCATCCAAATGCCTTGTCCCAGCACAAAGCAGACTCCAGGGGTCACAGCTGGAGTGGCTGCCTTGGAGGAGAAGTGGCTGAAGGAAACACTACAGGCCCAGGAAAAACTCTGTTGTTCCCCTTGCTTTTCTGTTACTTGAGTGTGGGAGCAGCTGCCAGAGCAGTCAGTGCCATTTTCAGACAGAAATTCTTTCACTGAGGACAGACTTGAACACAAAAAACTCTAAAATAGCCTTACTAGGTCTGGAAAGAGCTTTTTAGCCCCCAGATTCCTTCTCTCCTCTCTTTGTGCTGGCACTGAGGGCAGTGGGCCCCTAAGCTTAGACCAGAGCTGTCTTCTGCTCTGATCTTCAAGTTGCTGCACTTGGGATCTTGGCTCTTTCTTCAAAGGATAGTCAGGACCAGGCAAAGGAGCCTTGAAGGAGCAGTTCCTCCCGGTTTGAGGGAAATGCACCCCTGAAATGAGCCTCTCCCTGGTTTTCAGGCAGGTTCTCCACAGCGTTCTCCTGCAGCCACTGCACGCTGTGGGGCTCAGAGGCTCCTGTTCGGCTTCCAGCCTCCCTTCCTTCTTTTCCCTCTCCAGTCTCCTGCTCTGGGACTCTTCCAGAGCATCCTCACCCTGTGACACAAAGGCCCATCTGGGCCTCTCCAGCTGTGCAGCCTGAGCTGAGCATTGAGGGTGTAATTCCCCATCAGGAATCAGAAACACATGCCAAGAAAAGCTGGAAAACTGAATCCCTGTAGGACTGCAGCCCAGCAGCCACAAGTGTCACTGCTGAGGAGAGAGGGCAGGGCCAGGCTGTCCCAGTGCCCTGGGCCAGCTCCATGATCCTCTCCATGTGTTGCAGTGGCCCCTGCAGTGACTGGGCTGGGCTGGCTTTGAGGAAAATTCGGATCCCAAGATCCTGTGGCTCTCTGTGCACTCCCACAGCCAGGTTTCTACGTGTCCTTGCTCCCAGCAAGAACCCAGCAGGGTGGGACAGGCAGGGAAAGAGCAGATCATGGAGAACCTGTGGGAAAATGCTCCCAGATTTGGGTCCTCCTGCGGCAGAGCTGACCACATATGGTCACCAGCTCCCCCATATCAGTCCATCAGGAATTAGACAGGAACAAGCTCCTCCTCAGCCTAAAGGATTGTTATTACAATCTGTGGGGTGGCTGCTACCTTGGTAATTTTGAAATTGCTTCAGAAGGTCAGGTGTGATTATTGAGCAGTGGCAGGGAGAGGAAATGATGAGACATTGTCCTTGTTTGAATACCTTTGGAGAGGGCTTTTATCCACATGTGTGTGGAGGGGTGCAAGGGCAGCAGGAATTAAACCACAGACACACATGAGGTGAGCAGGAACAGGAGCAGCTGGTGTGTGGTCAGTGTGTCCAGGCTGTGCTGACCCACAGCAGCAGGGCTGGGATGGACAAGCACTGGGAATATTTGATGTGGAACTGGTCTTGGCGGGTCAGCTCTGCCTGCAGCATGCAGATATTTCCCACTGCTTCCCAAGAAAATGCACTGCATCCCCACATCCCTGTGCAAGTCTCCCTGCACAGCCAGCACTGTCCCTGCTCAGGTACCATAAATCAGATCCCATGCCTGATAAACAGGCAAGGATGGAATTCCATCCTCCCACCTCCTCCAACCTGGGTCCCACTGCAAAGGGCACCCAGGGGTGTCTCACAGGGATGACAGGTGTCTGTACCCTCTGAAGGGACATGGTTTGGAGCCCAGAATAAATCCTGCATCCCAAAATAGGGAACAAAATGAATGGTACCACATGAACCACACGGGGCTCTGAGCCCTGCATTGCCAGATGGGCTCATTCCTTATCACTTTTGGAAAAGTGAGTGAGAGACTTGGGGCAGAAAACAGGAGGCACAATTCAGTTTTTCCAGGAACAAGGACTGGAAGATGAAGACATGGAGTTTGGCATGAAATGGCAACTGAATCCCGAGTGCAACGTTTGAAATGGCCTCACAGACTCCTTGCTGGCAGTAGCTCAGTTGCAAAGCTACATTTTTGGAAAAAGCCACAAGCCAGGCTCTCCTCCAGGCCAGAGCCCCCCAAGCCTGGCAGGGATCCTGCTGCAACCCAGCATTTCCATCCCACTGAGTGTGCAGCTGAAAACACCACACCAACCTGTCAACCCTCTCCTCTCAGCCTTGTCCTTTTGTTTACTGATACAAGCAGATGATTTTACCTCTCTGAGAAGTCCTGGGAGGGCCTGCAGTGGGATCAGCAGCCAGGCGTGACCTGTGAGCGCTGACACACGGACACAGTGAGGGATGAAGGCTGGGACAGGTGTCCCCAGGGGGCTGCAGGTCCCCAGGAGCCTCACAGGGAAGTGCTCAGCTCGTGGCCCCTCTCACGCCAGGACGCAAAACTGAAGGCAAAAGAAAAGGGGCAAGAGAAACAGAAAAATGCCCCTGGAGATGAGACAGAGTAGGAATTTTCCAGAGTAGAAATCCATTTTGATTTAGGTGAAATGTCCATCTTTGAGTTCAGTCTGTATCTTGCCTGTTCTCGCAGAAGGCCTGTGCTCGGAGGGACTGCTCCAGCCGAAGGACAGAGATAAGGGGGAAAGGGGGGGCAGGCAGAGCAGAGCAGCCTGACCCAGGAGCTCTTTCTGATAAAGAAGAATTAGTGGCAAGTGTCACACCAAATCAGTAAAATAAAGGTATGAACCTATTGTGAAATTGCATGCATATGTCTTTGAGAGGGAAATAAAAAAGGATCTGCAGTTCCCAGAGGTACACACGTCATTGTGGGGGAACGATTCCCACACGCGTCCAGCGCTGTAATAAACATACCGGCTTTACAACTTCCACAAAGTTGTGGAGTTTGTTTCCTTTTCCACAAATCAGAGAAAGCAAACTGAACCGGTTTGCATCGTATTGTGGTGAGCAGAACAAAACCAGCACCTGCAGAACTGGGGGAGGGGGTCAGGAAATGCTTAAATGGAGCCCCTGCCAAGGGCAGGAGGTGATTTGTGACCCAATGCAGTGTCCCAGACACTGCCCCAGCCCTCCATTCGTAGCTGCAGCAGCACCCAGGGAGAAGGGCCAGGGCAGGAGTCTGGCTGCTGGAGAGGAGTGTGGATGAGGGTTACTCCAGCCCTGCCACTCCCAGCACTCCCCAGTTCCTCTGCTCCTGGAGAACTCATTTCTCTCTGCACTGCCAAAAGCACAGTGTGAACTGTCAGTGCCTGGGGTGTTTCTGGGTGACACAATTTTCAGCAGGAATCAAAACAGACACCGCAGAGAGCCCTGGAAACAGAGTCACTCACAGAATGCCTTTTCTCCTGTTTCCTTTACCCAGAAAAAAAAAGGGATTATTTGAAGTTGTGGAAAGCGATAGCAGGAGTGAGGAGAGCAGCACAGTCCTAGGGCAGAGCCCACCGAGACTCTGGCCCTGTTGATCTCTCTGAGCTCCTGGATTTTCACACATTTTCCTGCATCTTTAGCCTCTGCCACAGATCAGAAACTCCACTAAGCATCATTTCTTAATTGGGTCCCTTGGATCAGCTGCTCCTTACCTGTCTCGCTCTCGTAATCCACCCACAGTCTCAGTTTGGGATCCGCACTCCTCGGGAAGGATTTTTCTGTCACCACCCACTGCTGCACTGGAATTGACCCCCCAGAGCACACAACCCCAATTGCACTGCTGGGGAGATTTATTCCTATCACTTAAAATTCATGTCCCCTTTGGGTGCAGAGGTAATTAAATCTTACTATCATTATTGTGTAATAAAGGGCAACTGAAATTTATTTAATATGTGCTGGGTGAGAGGTGCTTCATTACAAAACTCCCTTATTTATCCTCAGGGAGCAGTGCAGGGAGCAGAGCAGCAGCAAGCAGAGAAGCAAAGCTGTCTGGGAGGGGAGAGCACATTTCTGGGGATCTGGGGAGTCAGCCAGGACCCCCAGGGGCTGATGTGGCATCTGGGGAGGTGGGGTGAGGAGGGAATGTTGTCACTGCAGACCTCTGGTGCTGGGACCTCTGTCAGCACAGGAAGGCAGAGCTGTCATGACAATCAGCTCCTCAGAGCCTGGAGAAAAGCTCCCTCCCCTGGGATACAGATCCTGGCTATATTTTAGTTACACTGCACCTAAATCCTGGCCCCAGACTGATTCATCCCAAAGCTGAGCAGCAGGCCCTGGGAGCACCAGCTGCAACACAACTTCCTGATCCAGGGAGGAATCTGTCTCCCACTAAAAGGAAGCATTTGCAAACAGTCCTTTAAATTCAGGGTTTAATTTACTCCTCTTGCAAAGCCCATGGGTAAATGGGAACACGCCCCAGCACTGCTAACCCTGCTGTCCCTGGGAAGCAAAGCCCACAAGGAATTGGAAAGTCCATGGGCAAAGAGTTTTAAAGCTTCTTGAGCTGTGCTTTTCTCTCAGGACCTGCCTGCTGGGAAAGCACGTGGAGGCAGAGCCTCCTGCCCACTTCCCATCACACTTGTGTTGCACCAGCAGCTCTGCTGGGAATATCTCAGCAGGAATAATTATAGGAATCACCTGGAGGAGCAGGAGCCGGGTCTGGCTGGGACTGTGCTGTGATGTCACAGCTCTGGCAGGTAACAGCAGCTGTGGGCACATCCCGAGGCCTCTGAGTCACTTCCAGCCACACGAAGCTCTGAGCCCTGTGTGATTCAGGGGCTGATGAGCGACTTGGATGAGGGAGATGAAGGAGAGCAGGTAGGGGAGATGAGGGACCTGACACAACAGTTCTCTGGAGAAACATCTCCCCTGCGCCCCAGGGCTGGCTGCAGATGGGAGAGGACGGTGACACACTTCCAGGGCTTGAATCAGCTTTTATTCCAAACCTTTCTCCCTTTTGATAACACACAGCATTTTTCAAAGGTGGCTTTGAGCTATTCTTTTGCTATTGTCACACATCCTCTGCAAAAATACTTCAATGGCATCTTTGATTGATTCACAGACAGCAAAGGCAGGAGGAGCAGCCAATCAATCACCTGATCTGAGCTCCTGTGTGGCACAAGGCAGATGATCCCACCAGGACACCCTGCCTCGAGACCAAAGGCTTGCTCTGACTAAATTGCATCCCCTGGGAGGGTTCCCAGTCACCTCCTCTGAGGGACTTTTTGGGAGCTGAGTCACCTTCCGTGCCATCCATGTGCTTCCAGCAGCACATGACTGCTTGCACAAAGGGCTGTGGCAACAAAATCCAGGGCTCCAGCCTGCTTTGACACCAGGTCACAGCTTCCAGAGGACTTCTGGAAATTTCCAGAACTTCCCACTCCCTCTCTCCAGCCATGATGTGGAAGGTCACCCATGAGGAGTGGTTGCCTCCCATGGGGAGAACCAGGACAAGTCCATGCTGGGATGGGGGCTCAGGGCTGCAGTGTCCCAGTGGAGCTGTTTGGGACTGGGTGAGCAATCCCACAGGCCCATGGACACTCTGACCCCGTGAAGATCAGCACCGTGTGTGTCGTGTGGAATTACAAATGTGGACTTGAGGAAGGAGACACTCCCAGGAAGCCACAGCCAGGAGAGAAGGGGTGACACAGGGAACTGGAGGGGTTTATGGGATCCTTCTGGCAAAACCAGATCTCCTGATTTCAGGCCATGCCCTCACCAGCAGCAGCACCATCGTTTGTCCAGCATTTCCATCGCTGTGGATAACAGTCCAAAGAAGCACCGTGTGCTCAAAGGCCATTCCCCTCTGGAGAAAGGTGCCTCCAGCAGCAGCAGTTCCCTCTCCCTGCTGAGGGCTCCCACTGAGCCTGTATTGATCTCCTTGGTGCAAATGTGGGTTTGAACTTGTGGTTACAGGAGGATGTGAATCAGGCCAGAAGTTGAGCCCTGCAAATTCCCCAGTGAAGTCAAAACCAGCAGAGGGAATGGGGTGGCTGACAGCACCCAGTGCCTGGGCTGCCCCTGAACCCTACAGGGCTGCCCCCAGCAGCAAGCAGCTGCAGAAGGACAGGGGCAGCCGGGCTGGAGCCAGCCCAAGGCAGGTGGGAACTCATTTGGCAAAGCACAGACCTGGATCAGGAGGCAGAGCTGCTCTCCAGGGACAGTTTTTTCTCTGAGGCCTGTTTTGGACACCACAATCCTTACTTTAAAATAAAACCTCTGTTTTGAGTCACTGATAATCATCTGGATGCAGTCAAGGAAGAAGAAAAGGAGCATTGATTTCTGCTCCTGAAATACCAGGGACGGGGTTGGTGGTGCCCCAGGCTCTGCATCCCTCCTCAGCCAGAGGCTCTGCCCTCCTCACCTGCAGGCTCAGCCCAGCTGCAGGGACAGCCTGCAGAGCCGGGGGAGCTGTGGCTGGCAGGACAAAGCCTGGGAGCTCTCACCTGCTGCATTCAGCTTCCCTCCCCCCTTGAGCTCTTTGTTCAGGTTCTGTACCCTCGGGGCTGACCATCCCCAAACTCCCCGTGCCCTCACTCCGTGCTGGCTGACACTGGGTACAGAGGTGCAAATCCCCCCTGTGCTGTTCTCTGTTCCCATCACCCCAGCCAGCTGGTCTGGCTGCTGCCAGCCTCCTCCTCCTTGTCCAGTGTCACAGCCAAACCCGTGCCAGCTGCCCTTCCCCGATGGGGTTTGGCACCAGAGACCTGCTCAGAGCCCAGCTGGAGCAGCCACAGCTGTGACTGCCCTGATGCCACTGTCACACAGTGGCCTCAGTCCAGGCTCACACAGCCCTACCTCCCTCCTGGTGCCAAATCCACATCAGAGCAGCCCTTCTCCTTCCTGCTGACACAGGGCTCCTGGGCCAGACCAGGACCCCAGCTCCAGTGCCAGCCCAGAGGGGAAGCCTGGCTGGGCAGGGGAGACCTGCAAGGGCAGCTCTGGCAGGTGCCAGCCCTCACCCTGATGAGGTGAGCTCTCACAAACACTGGAATTCCCAGGGGAATCATCAGGGCTGGTGTGGCTCTGCTCGGCAGTACCTCTGCCCTGTGGAGCTGGCACTGCCCTGCTCCCATTGCTCCTGGGGCACAGGGAGCTGCTTTCCTCCCGTGGGACCTCCTCTCCAAGCATTCTGGCCAGCAGCTGCCACCTCCAGGAATGTATCCTCTGCAGGATCCAAGAACCCGTCTGCTCCTGCCTAATCCCTCCAGAGCTCTCTGGAGTGACCCTGCAGCTCCACCTCGCAGCACAGCTGATGGAATCCTGCCCTGGGAGGAGCAGGGAATGCCAGAGCCCTCTCCCTGCCAGCGCCTCAGCACCATCCTCAGCTCACCCCGTGGCTTTCAGGCAGTGATTGTCCCATGTCCTGTGAAAAGGGACGCTCCCTGGGTCATCAGGGTCCCATTCCTGAGCAGATGTCGTCTGTGAGAGCACAACGAGGCCTTGGCCACACCACAGGAGTTCCCGAAATTCTCTGGGAGTCCAAGCAGCTCCTCCAGCCTCCCCCAGTGCAGCCCCATCTCTGCTGTCACACTGACCAGGACAGGGACCCTGGCCTGGCTTGTTCCCTCTGTGGAAGTGGCAGAACCAGCAGGGCCAGAGGTGCTGCTGGCACTGTCCTTGTCCTTGCAGCCTCCCTTGGGAGCTGAACCACACACAGATGAGAAATGTGCAGGCTTGTGGCACCTGGGGACGTGGTTCAGGGGTGATTTTGGCGGTGCTGGGCTGATGGCTGGACAGATGCTCCTGAAGGTCTTTTCCTTCATGAAAGGCATCACTTTCCCACGGAGGCTCCAGCTTCCTCATCCTCTCATGTCCCCTCTTTTGGAAGCCCTGACTTGTGGAATTGCTGTGACATGAGTCTGGCTGTGGCATTTTCATGCAGGGTAAGCTGAGCTCTGCATCCTGAGCTCAGCTCCAACCCTGGGTTCTCCTGGACAAGCTGCCCAGCAGAGATCCAGGTTTTGTGGAAGGAGCATCCCTGTTATCACCTGAACAACTTCCAAACTCGGGGCATGAGACAGCAAAAAACCTGTCTGTCTGGCCTCCAAGCTACCAGCAGAAACTGCAAATCACTCCTCCAGATGTTCTTCCAGCTGCCACAGCCCTCGGAGAGGTTTTCCTGTTAAACGAGCAGTAAAATGGATTGCAGGGAGCTGACATGGGAGGGGAGCAGAGCAGATGTGACTGGTGTGTGGAGCAGGAGGGAATGGGAGGATGTGTCCAGCTTTGAGCTCTGAGCAGCAGAGCAGGTGAGAAAAAGGCCCTGGGCCATGGAACAGGCATCCAGTTCTTGGTGTGTGCTGGTCACAGGTGGAACCTCCCTGCTGGCTCTGCAGCAGCTCTCACCAGGGTCAGGGGAAAGGCAGGAAAATGTTCCATCAAACCTGTTAAAGGACACCTCCTGTGGCAGGAGGGACCAGGAGTGTGGCAGCAGGGGTGGCACAGGCCCAGGGTGCAGCTGCTGAGTCCCAGGGCAGCACTGCCCAGCTGGATTTCACACCCAGCTGAGACTCCAGCAATCCCAGGGAGGGCAGTTGAACAGAAAGCCCATGGAAAGGAAGATTTCCCCAGGAAGATTTCTGGCCAGGTTTTCCCATTGGCCAGAGCAGCTCAGGGACAGGCAGGCTCAGGTGCTGGGCACAGCAATGCCCGAGCAGCCTCTGTGCTCCCTGAGGGGAGGCACAGGCCTCTCACACCTCCCCTGTCCCTGTTTGTGCACAGAGGAGACTCTTCCTTCCCAAACCTTGGATTTCACTTCCCAAAAGCTGCAGCTGAGTCCTGGCCCCAGCTCTGCAGCTGGACACACCAAGGACAGCACATTCACCAGGGCCCTCCAGGCCTTCTCTGTGCCACCTCCTCTGTGAGGGCTCTTGGAAGAGTAAAACCTTGCAATGGGAAAACACAAATATTTCCTGATTCATCAGAATAAACAAAGAATAATGAACTCATCTAAAAGAACAACTTCAAAGCAATCAGGAAAGGCAGAGGGATATTGGAAAAGGCTTATAAACTGCCTCGTGGTGGTTGTAGAGCTATAAGCAGGTTTTTGCCTCCCTGTGTGAGTGGTAGAGAGCTCTGACAATTGTCTCTCTCTCACCTGCTGCTCCCTGGAGCCCTTCTCCAGCAGGAGCAGCCTCGGGGGCTCCTCAGGGAAGAGCCTGAGCCTCCCTGCCTGGTGCAGAGCTGTGGAACCCGGCCGAGCTGGCTGTCACAGCTGGATCCTGGGAGGGCACTGCTGGGCCTCCCTCAGCTTTCCCAAGGCTGAGTGTCCCTCAGGTCTGACCAGGGAGGAGACCCAGCTGTGCCCGGCAGGGTGGGTGCCCCAGGGAGGCCCCCCAGCCCTCAGAAGGGTGCAGTGCTCCCCCAGGAATGCCCTTCCTCACCCCCGGCAGCCCCTGCCCCTCGGGGCGCCCGGCCACAGCCATTCCCTTTGTCCTGTGCCACAAAGGAGCAGGCCCGGCTTCCAGAACTGCCTGGTGACAACCGAGAGCAGCACTAATTACCCGAGAGCAGCACTAATTACCCGAGAGCAGCACTAATTACCCGGCTTGGGAAGACGGCCTCATTTGCATATCTAGGCAGCCAAAATGAGGTAATCCAAGCACAGGAGCAGAAATCATTCACTCCATGTTCTGGAAGGCTCTGAGTCCTTGCCTCTGTGTGAGCAGCCCAGGCCACCCAGCACTGGGGTCACACCAACCTCGGCCTTGGCAGGGGCAGCGAGGGGACTCTCAGTGGGGCCACCAGCACCTCCAGCATCCTCACCAGGTCAGCTCTGCAGGGCTCAGGCTCCGCATTCCCGGGTTTTCCCACATTTTAGCACCTGTGTGCACTCACTCAGCCACCCCTTTCAGCTGTGTTGGGATACAGTGGAGTTTCCAGAACATTTGTATTCCTGGTTAATTTCCCAGCTGAAGGACAAATCTTGCTGAAGGGGAGACAGTGAGATGCTCTGGGGCGTTCATGGAGGTGCAGAAGGGTCAGAACCTGCCTCGTGTGGGTGCTGGAGGTGCCCAGGGCACAGCACTTGCTCCAGACAGCCCCATGTGCCCAGTGCCACCACCCTGACCCACGAGATGAGTCAGTGCCTCAGGGACTCCTCACCCCTCCGATGCCACCAGCTCCATCTGAGCTCACCCAGCCGCCCTCAGGGGCAGAAGCTCCTCCTGACCTGGTGGTCAGAAGTACAAAACCTAGAGCCAGGTATTGTGACTAATTTCCCTTCCTCCTAAACTTACCTGCAGTGCAGAATTGCTCTTTTTTTCACAACAGGCATCTCTAAGGAAGTGTGGATATTTACTGGTGTGAGAGTCTGTCTGAAATTTCCCTGATCTTTTGCCTCACGATCGTCATGAAAGCCGAGACCACCAAGGGAAAAAGGAAAGATCCTGCTTGAGGATGCAGATCCTGTTTGAATTATCACCCACCAAGCCAACACGGATGTGTTTGTCCAGCTCATGGAACACTGCACACAATGGAACGGGGCACGATGCCCTCCTGCTCTCTGCGTTGCTTCGCAACCTCTGCACCACACCTCCTGGCTTGGCTGGGCTTTCTCTGGAATGACCTTTCGGGTGGTCCCCATGATGAAGACCCTGTTCCTGCACCATATGTCAACCACTGTGACAGATGGACTGAGATGGGAGAAAGACTTCTCCCCCAAGGACTGAGACATGGAAAGGCTCCCCCTAACTCCCCAAGGACTGAGACTGAAACCCCTATTTCAGGGGGGGAAGGTGTGTGCTTGAGCAAGCCGAGCGAGCCCTGCAATCTGATCATCAGACCAAGAGAACAATGGCTCTCGCCACTGCTGATGGACTTTCTGTACCCTTTCACAATGGACTATTTCAAAAAGTGGTCCCTTCCCCCAACCACAAGGACTATAATAGAGGTTAGAGCTGACCAGTACCTTTGAGATCTCCCTGGACGTGCCTGTGAAAACCCTCATCGACTGGGCTTCGAAGGACTACACTGACCACATCTGGTAGCTATACTCCCCTTTTCTCTTCCCTCCACTTTTTCCTTGTTATTTCCCTTCTCTTCACTCCCTCTCTCCCCAACGCATTTTGCTGTTGTCATTCAATAAAGGTACATTGTTGTTTGATTTTACTGCAAAATCCCCTGTGTCTTGTCAGTTTTGGTACTCTGAGATCAGAGAAAAGAACCTCCACAAATCTTGTCCTTAGGACGGATTGTGACAACTGGGAACATGTGTGGGGTGTGGTGAGGAAGCTGTTGATAAACACCAAACTTTCCATTGTTTGTTTTTAATCTTTTAATTTAAAAAGTTATAACTCACCACTACACATCCCTCCTCTGCTTTCGGTGTCCCAAAGTGGTGCTGTCAGAGGTGAAGGGAGGCTCAGGTGTGTCCTATTGGACCCAGGGAACAGCTGGAGCTGGGCCAGGGCAGCTCAGGCTGAGATCAGGGAAAGGTTCTTCCCCCAGAGGGTGCTGGGCACTGCCCAGGCTCCCCAGGGAATGGGCACGGCCCCGAGGCTGCCAGAGCTCCAGGAGCCTTTGGACAGCGCTGCCAGGGATGGACAGGGTGGGGCTGTTGGGGGATCTGGGCAGGAACAGGGGTGGGCTGGATGATCCTGTGGGTCCCAGCTCAGGACATTCTGTGATTCTCCCTCTGGAGACACATCAGGGGTGTGACCTCGCTGTCCAGTGGTGGCAGTGGTGGTGTCTGACACTGTACATGAACAAGAGGCATTTGAGTAATCCATGTGTTATTTTACCTGTCCAGCTCCAAGTCTGACACCAGTGCCATTAGGATTAAAATTAATGGCACTGGCCACTAAGAGAACAGAACACAGCTCAGCCAGTCTGGGCACTTCAGCACCAGCTGTACCTGCACCCTGCCAGCCCCCTGGATGCTCCACAATGCCCCAGAGCCCCTTTCCTGCTGAGAAAAGCTTTGTCCTGGATCCACAGCTGCCAGGGAGATCCTTGCTCTGGTTCTGGCTTTATTTGAGCTGCTCTCTCCCAAGGAGCAGCAAAAAGCCTCACTCACATCCAGTCACTTCCCTGGGCAGGAAATGATAAGAGAACATCTTGCTTGCTTGTGATTTGATTTTGCAGCTGGATGTTTGTCGTGTAATACACATCAAAAATTATAATATCCTGGGCATTAGAAGGGCTCAGGGAGCTTTGCACTAATGCTGGGTGCAGATGATGCGTTAATGTATTTATCTGATCCAGCTCAAGCTCTCCCTAATCTATTGACATGAATGTCTGAGGTGGGGATAGAGCCACAGACAAGCCAGGCTGGGCAAAGCCTGACTCCATCTCCACACAAGGGTTTGCCACACCAAATGCCTCTGAGCTCACAGCACCCGGGATCTGGGACAGGGCAGGGACCACGAGGAGCAGGAGACTCCTAAACCAGACTTCCCACTGTGGAGAACCCTCTGGGCTTTGGCTATGGTCACTTCTAAACACCTCTGAGCTGTAAAACCTCACTGGCACCTGAGAGCAGCCCTGCGTGGGACAAACCCTGCCCCAGAGGTTTCCTCTTTTGTAATAAAAACAGCAAAAAGGAGAGCTGGAGTCTTGGTTTTACCTGGCGAGGAAAAGCCCTTCCTTCCCTCCTCTTGTGTGGCTCCTGAGCCTCCCTGGCTGGTTTCCTTCACCTGTCCAAGCTGTGGCTTTTCAGGGACACACAACAGCAGGAGCCCCCCTGGCAGTGAGTGTCCCTGGGGATCTTTGGGAGGCACTTTCCAGCCCATTTCCATCAAATCAATTCCCCATACTGTGATTTAGAGTTCTGAGACCCTGTTACAGGACAGTGGGCTTTCTCTGCCAATGCTGCAGGGCTGGGAGGCACACTCCAGTGTCACATGCCATCTGGAGCCACTTCCCAGAGCAGAAATGTGCTCTTGTGCAGACCCTGGGCTGGGATCTGTGTGGGACCAGCTGCAGGAAGAAACATCTTCCTGCCCCAGCCTGGGAGCAAATCTCTCTGAGCCCCTCCTGCCACAGCACCCTGCAGACCATTGCAAGGAGGGATGGGTTATTCTTACAAATTCCTTCAAATTCTGACCTGGGGAGGAGCAGTAATATACATTTTCCTGGAAAATATTCTGCATTTAACAGTGGGCCTCGACTGAGACCATGGGATAGGAGACAACACTGTTGCAGTAAAAATAATTAGGATGTGCTTGGTTTGTTAATTGAGCCAAATTTCCGTGGTTCTCCTCAGCCATGGAGTGAGTTTAGCCCCAAAGACGAAATATTTCCCTCTGTGGCTCATGAATCAAAGATAGAGAGACAGACTGAGCTGGTTCTGCAGCATGTCCTTCACCTGAAACCAGGAGTCAAACAGTTCCGTGTGAGCGAGATAAGCCCTGGGTGAGTAATGCCCCTGCCTCCTCTGCCAGCTCCCAAAGACAAAACACAAACATGTGCAACTGTGGCTGTTGTATTTACAGGAATTAGAAAGGTTTGGGTTAATTTGGTTTAGCTTGTTTCCCAAATGGGATTTGCATTCTGGAAATGACACAAATTTCATGGCCTAAGGGAGAAAATGATGTTGAAAGGTGCAGGCATCCAATCCTGACCTGCTGGAAACAAAGACTTCCAGTGAGTGGCCAGAACAAGTGAGAAGGGATGCAATCATGGAAGGGATGAGTTATCAAACTCCTCAGACTAAGGAGCACAAGAGGGATTCTGTTAGAAGCTGCCTCTAAATGCAGGAAACCATCTGGGAGCTTCAAGCAGCGCAGTGGGAACTGCAGATAAATGGAGAAACAACCCCAAAACAGCCCCAGGAACTCATGGCAATGTGGGACTCTGCCAGGTATGGACAACCCCTTGCTTTCTGAGGGGTTTAGGGTCAAAACAACATTGTTGTCTTCCCAAAGAGAAGCAAAGTCCAAAAGTTCCTACCAGCTGATTGGTAGGACAGGAACCCTCCTCCAGAGGGAACAGCACAGCATAGCTGTAAATTGTCCTTGCTGTGCTTTTAATCTCCAGAAGGTCTGTGAAAGTGTCTGGGCACTTGCTGGTTTTCAGTTGTGACCCTCATTTTGTATCTATTTATTCTGCATCAGTCCAGTAAAACTTCCCCCAAATGACCTTGATCAATTGTTCTTGATGTATTTAATAAATCCTTTTGAATTCAGCTCTGGTAATAGCAGAGGCCACACTCCCAAATGTGCCATCACAAATGCACCTTCCTCCTTGGGGAGCTGCTGCCAAAGGTGAAATGTGTATCAAATACTGAAGAACTGAGAAATGGCAGTTAAATGGGAAGGCCAACAGAAAGCTCACAGATTTACACCAGTTTCCGATCTTAAAAAATGTCTCCAAACTGAATGTGTGTGTTCAGGCAGCCAGAGCTGGGTGTATTTACACACCATCAGTGCCCTGCTGATGGTGCACTTTGCTCCTGGATGGAGGGTGGGTTGGCAGGTGTGCTTGTGGAGGTGCACACACACACACACACACACAAACACACACACACACAAACACACACACACAAACACAAACACACACACAAACACACACACACACACACACACACA
>VYZP01003823.1:0-25153 GCA_013400635.1 Hypocryptadius cinnamomeus
GTTTTACATTCACAAAATTGAGTGTGCAAATTCTGCTGCATATAAATAAGATATTTGCATATATTTGACCAAGTTCTGTAAGTTTTGATAAAATTTATTAACTGCTATATCAGTACAGTAGAAAAATCCACCCTGATGTTGATATGAACCACTCTGAGGAAGAAAAGCAATAATAAATCAGGCTTGGCAGAAATTGAAATTCAGAAGGTAGGCTGATCATCAAACTCGAAAATGTTATTTAGTGATACACAATAAAACAAATAACCAGCATTCTCCAATTCCCCAGTTAATGTTTATTGATTAAGCTTTGTTAGGAAAAAGCTATTAGCAGTGCATATCCTTGGACAGGTGCTTAAAGCAAGTGGTGTAACTTATATCTAACCGTTTGTTTAGCGAAAAGCTAAGGAATTGTTTTTCACTCTTGAGGAGGTAAAAAGTGAAAGTACTTTGCAACAATGCAAGCAGAACAAATTGAAAAAAATGCATTCTATTTTACTGGGTTATAAAAATAAGTCATTGCCAAAATTTCATAGAGGTACAGTTAGCATGTTCAGCTTTACGTTGTATTGAAAAAGTTGCTTTTCTATTTCCAGACTTCAGAGCAAGCTTTGGAAAAGAAAGCCCAACATTCCCCAATGCATCAGAAATAGATATTGGATTTTAAGTACATTAATTGCACGCAGCATTCCATTTACCTACATCTATTCTGAAATTAAGCCAGTCTTGAAGATTAGAATTTCCACCACCATTCTTGCATGTTTTAATCCTGCAGTTTTCATTCTAAGTGAGTCAAGGAGAAGGGAAAAAAAAAAAACTACTAACCATTATCAGACAGTTATATTATTGCTGTAAAGGCATCAACCAGGTGACTCACTTAAACCTAGACAGAAGAGAACACTGTGTTCTTCTTCAGTTCTCACCTTTCAAGAAAAGAAGTTTACTACAACAGCAGCATGATAGTAATAAACTTGTAAACAAGTATGAACATTCCCTGGACATTCTCTTATGACCTCTGCTTAAAGCAATCACAGGTTTCTGTCCCAACCAATCTTTGTTTCTAATTGTACTTGGGAGAATCGTGGTTTAACGAGCTCAGCCCAGCCCCACACAGCCATTCACTCACTCCCCCACAGTGGGATGGGGGAGAGAATCAGAAGGCTAAAAGTGAGAAAACTCATGGGTTCAGATAAAGACACTTTAATAGGGAAAGAAAATGCCATAGATGGAAACAAAGGAATTAATTCACCACTATATAAAGCAGTCATCCAACAGTTTTCTACTGGGTGAGTTTTACAACAAATAATTAATGCACAACATGTTTTGTGGTCTTTTCTGCAAAACCTGTAGCATTTCAGCTTAGTATTCAGCAAAATAAATGTTCTTAAATACATGTTGGATCATCATCAATAAGCAGCACATTCTAAAGGGCAGTATATACAAGTTCTCCAAGAAAGCACAGAGTCAGCTTTAAACAGGGGGAGAGAGGAAGAGTCAGAAGGATACTAAAAATATTTCATTAGAGTACAGCATTCCTTCAGGAACAATTTCTCAGTAATACCACAGGTGCCACTCTGCTGAATTTTTTGTTTCTTTCCAAGCTTATATTAAGAAGAGTTATCACAAAGGGACAGTTTTGCTTAGGAAAATAAGTGTGGGAAAACACTAGTGCTGCAGGGTTTGCATTTCCAGCAGTATTCACAACCTTTCTGTAAACTGTCATTAATTACAAACAACTACAGAGAAAAGGAACCAAGTACTTTTGTCCTACTTCTATTGTGCCACACCAAAGCCCTTTACAGATTATTTCCCTATTTCATTTTTTAAAAATTTTCATAAAGTCCAATTAATTCCTTTTCCATCATCTCCATGGGCTGATTTAGGTTAACAGCAGTTCATTATAAAAAGAGAACAAAAATGCATACACTTAGAGTTAAAATAGGGATGTCTTTTCAGAGCATCAAAGAACTTGACTGCCTTAATTCCAAATGTTTGTCTCAAGGTTAATGGCAAAACATAGCTTTATGTTCTCAAAAGCATGCTCAGCTAAAGCTTAAGAATAATAGGACTGCTTCCCCCGTGGTTATTGGCACAAACATTTCCATTCAAGGCCACAGCACCCACCAACAGCAAGGTCTTCCACACCAGATACTTCCTCCCCTTTAAATACAAGGGTCACAACATGCATCAAAGCTTTGATTCTTAAAACAACCTCAAAAGTCAGGAAAGTGTGAGGTGGAGATGAGCAGCAAAGACAAGACTGTTCACCCAAGAGGCCCCTGGGGCAGCACACGCTGAGGCTGGAGCCCATCCCTGCAGGTGATGCCCTCCACATACGGGAACCAGGTGCTACTGGTGCTACCAGGTGCTATCTGCACTTAACCTGAACAAAATGAAAATGTATCAGCCATAAACCTCCTTACCTGGACTTTGCTGAGGTCGATCAGAGACACTCTGTGGAGCCAGCAGTACTCACCTGTTCCCCGGCATCCACCAGGCCTCATCCTTTGTCCACAGCCTGAATGCTGACACTTCAGGTGCCAACTCCAAAGTCCCATCTTCTTCTCTTCCAATAACTAAACGTTCAGCTGCAGAGCACCAAAACAAGCTGACAACTTACCCAGAGGAACTAGGGCTGCCACTAAGGTGCTACTTTTGAGGATACCCTCTACTGCTGAAGCAGAGAGGCCACCCAGCTCAGGCAGGCTAAAAGCAGTTCAGACCTTCCCACACCTCCTCCAAACAAGCAAACCCAGCTCCTCGCTTCTGTTGCTTTATAGAAATCCCCTGTTTCCCACCTGGATCTGATAACAAAGTCAGCTGGATCCCATCCTCAAGCTCCACCTAGCCTGCAAAGCAGATCAACAGTTACTTTTGTGAACTCAAAGTAATGTGTTTATAGTTTTGAATGTGTTTTATTATTAACTTCAAGTGCTTTCCCTCATGAACACCTTCCAAAAGACTGGTGAATGATGTCCCCATATTCATTACATACATATAAATATACACACACACTATATATATATATATATACACACACACATATATGTGTGTGCGTGTGTGTGCGTAAAAGTTCAGGAAAAACACATAGGAATAATCTCAGTTTTCATGTTAGACTTCTTTTTTCCTTGCAAATGCAGTTTCATAAAAGTAATGTAAACCAAGAAGGATTAAAGTTCAAGGAAAGCAGTAGCTGAGCTCTACACAGATGATGTCAGGAACAAACTAATGAGACACTGGTCACTCCTATATCAAATAAATCTCAATATTATGGATGTGACAGATGTCTTAATGATATTTCACTATTTCTCATAAAGATTCCAGGCTATTCTAAAACAGAACAGGAGTAAGAAGCAAGACCTACCCTAAGGGTATGAAAACGATTTTGAAAGATTGTTCCTACTAAATGTTAAGACCAAAGGTTTTGTAAGAGGTGGAGGATCAGATTAAAGACTGAAAAAGCAAAAAGAATGCACAGAAGAGGAATCAGAAGAAAGAACCTGCTTAGAAGGCATCTTTCTCTATGAGGGAGCAAGTGAAGGCCTAATAGCTTTGGAGGCATGTAAGGGTTTGCAAGGTAGAAGAGACAGAAAAACACAAATGGAAGGATAGAAAACATATGTAGAAAGTGGATGCTCCCCGGAAATGTATGAAAGAAAAATGTTCAAAGCTCCATGGTGACGGAGAGAGCCCAGCATCTCTCAGAAAAAAAAAAAAGAGGGGAGGCACAGGGATGAGTAATGCCAGGCAGAAAGCTCAACAGAGGTGGTTTTCTATTGGGAAACAATGGGAAAATTAGGTTTTTCATAGCAAAAGCACAACTGCCAGTAACTTCCCCAGTCTTCTTGTCTTTAGTAAAAGGCAGCTATCCCTAGAAGTTTTCCCTCCATTTTAAATAACTGGAAGGCTGGATGTAGTGAATGACCATGAACTTTATCAGACTCAGATCTTGGGGGTCTCATCCAACATGCAGCCAATCAACACAAATCTATGTTTGCTTCTTTTTTTTTTGGAAACCTGCTCTCCACTAGTGCTTCCCCATGACAATCTCATCATCACTTACAAAGTTACATTTAAATATCTCCTGAAAATAAAGGCATAAGTTATTGATTTATGTAAAAAATAACACCACAAAGCTTTACCTATATTCTTCCAGCAGGACTTCTTACAGATTGAAATTCATCTGAACTTCAAAATAATATGTTTTTCAAAGATGGAGGAAAACATATAGATAGATGAGTGGAGGAGAGTCCTAAAATATGATTTACATTTTTACAAGTCAAGAAACTGAGGAGAAAAAACCCTGATCTTACAGATTTCAAGAGATGTAGCCTGGTGGCAAAGCTGCTTTTTAGAAAACAGAGACTTTTAAAATCTCAAACACATTCATTCCATAGTCTGTACTCAGAGCAAATGCACCAAGCTTTTGCACAAAACAAGATGAACAATACACTATTCACTCATGATGCAAGAAGCTATTTCAGAGTGTGGGCTCTTTCAAAGCAAACACTGTCATGGAAAGGTGCATTTATTTAGAAGTCATTAGAATATTTGTCTCATCTATTCTTCCATTTTCTCACCTGAGCTCAGTCTAAGAGCAACACAGTCAAGCTGTTTAATAATGGAAAATTCAAAACCTTTGCAATAAATATGTCTCTAGGCTATTTATTTTTCAATGCAATTTTCAAAATATTAATCAAAGCAGCAGAAAACAAAAAGACTCAGAGATATCTGAGCAAATCTAATAATTTTAACTTACATTAAATGTTTTCTCTCTGTGTGAGCTATTTATTTTTTAGTCAATCAGAACCAACCATACACAAGGATTTCTCTAAGAGAAGCAGTAGAAGCTATTTAGTGCCAAGCTAGGTTGGAAATGTTTTAATATCTTTCTGAATGTGGTGGACTGACACCAGGTGCCCATGGAAGCTGGTCTATCATTCCACTTCTCAGCTGGAAAACAGAGAGAGGTCAATATAAGAAAAGAGAGAGGTCACTCACCAGCAAAACAGATTTGACTTGGGGAAATGGTTTTATTACCCACCAAAGTCCTTTTCCTCAGGATCAACTTCACTCACAATTTTCCCTCCCTCCTCCCCACCAGCAGCACAGGGGTAGAGGGAGTGGTGTCTGTGCTCAGTTCCTCACAGCCTTATTTCAGGCATCCACTAACAAAGCCACATTTAAATATCAGGCTCCACTGTGGGATCCTCCATGGGCTGCAGGGGAACCTCAGGGACCCTTGTTTTCCACTGACCTGGGTGTCTGCAGAACAGTTTCTTCCCTTCTCACCTCTCTCTCCAGCCACAGGTTGTTGTGCAGGTTTTCCTCCTCCTCCTCCTCCTCCTCCTGAAATCCCAGAGGCTGTTCCAGCATCCCTGAGGGGTTTGGCCCTGGCCAGCAGTGAGTCTGTCTTGGAGCCACCTGGCATGAGTTCTGTTGGACACAGAGGCAGCTTCACACAGAAGCCATCCCTGCAGACCCCCACCAGGGTTAAAACATGGTCATGCAAACCCAATATACTGAATTAAGACGGATAAGGGAAGGGGAGAAGAATTTTTTTAAATAAGAAGTCCCGCAGTCTTTGTGGCAGTCAGTACTTGGTTGAAGTAAACAGTGGCAAATACTGATCTAGTTGTGCAAAAAGTCATGTTGGTGTCATTCAGCCAAAATCATGACAAATGTCCATGAAAAATGTAAAAAAAAAGCTTAGAGCAAGGGATGCTAGACTTGACAGCACTGAAATCAATGCATGCACACCATTTAGCCACCTTGGAAGACTTGCTTTATTACTCCTCTGCTGTTTGGCTATCTTTTTCTGATTCTTCTCCAGCATAGATCCTAGGTTCATTTTGAATAAGGTTATGTAGACACCTCCTTTGTCAGTCCTGATGACTGATATGGATGACTTTTTCTTTACTGAAGAAAACAGATCTAAGTACTCTTAACATTTGCATTGTTAGACCTGCTTTTTATACATCAGGTGGAGGCAGTTATTCCCTCCAGCAAGTTTTTATTCATTTTAAAGTATCTTGACTATGACAAAGATTCTCATTCTCAGTGAAAGTGACTGAGCCCCACAGACTTCAGTAAATCTTCAACAAATCTGAACCAGAACAAAATCAGCCCAATAACTGGTCAGCACGCTGGGGCAGAGACCAGAGTGCTTCTTATCAAAATGATTCTGGTAACTCATTGGAGGGAATGAAGTTCTGGGTTTTCTAGACAGGAGTCTGAACAAAATGCTTCTAAACTATCCAATGGGAAGGAGTGTAGTAATATCAGAAAGTGTGTTAGGGGTTTTTTTACCTCTTAATCAAATCATAGAATTTTAATGGGCTTAATGATGTGCTGTAAGGGCACTATTACTGTAACTATCAGGATATTGTACACCATTTTGCTCTGTAATTAGCAATTTTCCCTTTTGCTGGTGAAACTCCTCCTTTTCCAGTGGGATGTTGCCCTGATACCACGATCTGTATGTTTGTGTGTGTGTGCACGTGTGCAAATATGATCACAGCAGCTGACAGAACAGCAGCACCCAGCCAAGCAGAAAATACAATTTTCAGAAAATAAAAAACATGCATTCCCAGAGACAGCAATCTGTCTAAATAAGTCATCTGTTAAACATAGTTAGCCAGTAATGGAGCAGTGAAAATTATCAAGATTTCTAGTGGCTTTCATCTAAAGTTTTTCTGTGTTCTTCGTTATAATTAAAAATAGATTTCATAAAATCATAGAATCATTAAGGTTAAAAAAGACCTCCAAGGTCATTGAGTCCAACCTTTGACTCAACACCACTGTGTCAACTCAGGGCTATTATATCCACCCACCTCTTAAGCAGTTATCACTTTGGATAAATAATTGTATTTCATAGAATCTGAACTTTAGAAATATATGAAATATAGACGACATCCTCATTTTTGAAAGATTGAGGAAAATACAGGGATTTTGGCAGCTTCTGTGGTTCTTTCCAGTACATGAGTACAGGCTCTGGTATATGCTGGCATGAAGAAAGCCACCAAAGTCCCAGTGGACAACTGGAATGGAAGTTACTAAATCTAAGAAAGAGGTAATAAACTCCTTGCTGACATAATAAATTAGGATACAAGCATCCTTGTCCTCCCTCTCAGCTGTGTGTCATATCCAGTTTCCACTGTCTGAAAACTCAAATTAATTTTTCTGGTAACAGTAAGACCTGTGCTTTTCTTGTGAGTGATTTCTCACTGCATTCTGATTTTCCCGTCCATTGTGAGGCCACATTCATTCTTTTTAAAATTCCAGTCTTTTTCTTCAGTCTCCAGGTTCTGGGCATCTCCTTTCCCACCATCTGACATAATAGGTGTGGCATTTGCTTTGTTTTTTTTTCCATGAGGCAGCCTTAGCTTCTCCAGTTTTCTTTTAAGGAGAGTAACACACGATGCCCTGCCCCATAGTCCCTGCTAAATGTGCTGGAGGGCTCCCTTGAGCTTGATGCCTTGGCCTCTGTGATGAGAGCAGGTTTGAATACGTGGAGTGTAAATATTATTTACAGGGAAAAAACATCTTCACATTTTCCCCTCTTTAGATAGATAGCAGTGAGACACATGCATTTCATTAAGCAAAAATGATCATCTGTTTTCCTAAGCAGCAATCTTCATTCCCACTTAATAATCGGCCTTTAAGTGAACTAAGAGTGTTTTAATTAAAGGATGCAAACAAATGGTCTGACTTTGAGAGATGCTGAGCACCTGGTATTGCAAACTGCAGATGTCTGTCCCTGCTCCTCTGACCCTCGTTAAGGGCACACCACAGCACACGATGGCTGTGCAGAGTCAACTCTCACCTCTCTAGACATCATAATGTAAATAATAACATCACACACAACCCCTGTCATACAACTGAAGCTAACCTGGCATCTGCATGGCAGAGTTTATTCCAAATGAGTAGGTATTTACAGTAAAGTAGAAAAGGCAAGAACTGTGAGGGATCAGGCTGTAGGTTATTCTGGGACTCAGCAACAGCTACAAAAGAGGGCTCTGATGGAAACACAGTTCAGCCAGCTCCTTTTCATCTTTCCTGTCCACGAAGCCATTGAGACCCCTCACACTGCTCTGTCCTAGGGCTGAGGCTGCCTCAAATCTCTGTGTCACACTGATTCAGTCTCCCTTCACCCCACATGAGCTAGTCAGGATATGCACAACAGACAGATATTCTCTGAAAGGAAAGCAAAAGCACAGAGGAATTTAAAAGCAGGGGGAAATGGTCAGCTAGATCTCTTCTAAGAGCACGGCAGTAAAAATCAAGAAAGGATGTGCATCCCTGCAATGCTGAGTTATCACCCTAATAAATGCCATTGCCAAGGAGGAGCTTCCTGCACAAGACAGTGTGGCCCCAGAGAGTAAACAGCCACTTTTATTCTTGCCTTTCATAAACCCAGTGGGAGGAAATTTTTCTGACAGCAGTATCTGCTACATTAATTTCTTACATCAGTTCAAGCTGTTTTATCTTCTGTTTGGTGTCTTTGGTTATATCCACACAAATGTGTTCGGGGCCTCTTCTCCACTCCCCAGAAAGCAAATGCATCCAGGGGGCATCTGATGGTGTCACAACTGTAAAAACCTCATTAAAACTTTCCTTTGTCCCTCTGTCACAGCTGGTATCAGCAGAGGTAAGGAGGTAATATGAGAGGTAAGGAGGAAGAACAGGAGGGAAAAAACTCCAGCATCCCAATCTGATTAACTTCCAGACCTGCAGTTATAGCCCAAGAAGAGAGGAAAAGTGTCTGCAAGCAAACTTCAGCAACCTGACCCACCTAAGTGAATGGGAAAGGATGAAGAAGTAGGAAACAACTAAAACATTTTAACATCCCTGGAAAGAAACATCCCAGAAAGGAAAAGAGCCTGCAAAGGGATGCCATACAAGAAAAAAAAAAATGATCCACCTGATTTATTGCACAAAGGGAATTTAAATGTGATGGAAACCCCCAAAAGTTTCATATGTATCAAGTCTACACTGTCAAGAAGGGAGGAGAGTTTATAAATTATGGTAGTTTACAAAGAAGCTCTAGTCCTTCTTTCACTACATAACCATGTGAGGCAGAGTTTGAGAAAGAGGAAAGCAACCTGGAGTTTACAGCTGGATACTGGAATTTCAAACAAGGTGTTAAACAGGGTTTCCTGCCCTGCTCTTCTCCAACACCAGCTTTACACACCAGCTCAGAGACCAGCCACCATATAATTTTTTAATTTTCTTTTTATTTACCATTCAAACAATCCACTATTACCATTTTAGTGTCATAATGTCTTAGAGCCTGAGTCCAAGATCAAGACTTTAATGCAGCAGGTGTCGTGCAAATTCAGGTCAAAAAGACTGTCTCAAAAAATTGAGATTTAAGTACATAGGATGTGTGGACATTCTTTCCCAAATAAACCCTGCATGCAGACGTTTCCAGTTCAATTACCCATTTCTGGATTTTTTCTTTTTAATTTAATGAAGAGGATTAAATAACTTTATCTAAACTAACACAAATATCAGTTAAGCTAAGTAAAACTTTCCCACCACTTCTTAACTTTCAGTTTGACACATTTTTTTGGAAAGAAGTTTAAAATAATCAAGAAATACTTTTCCATAAGCCTCATGGCTACGTGTGCTGTAGAATGCCTTGCTGGAGTGACGGAGCAGATACCAAAAGCAGAAATGTGTTCTAAAACCACCTGTAGACACTCTTTAAAAAAAGATCCCTCAAGGTGGTCAGATACAAAGGCACAAGCAGTGTTTCAAACCTGCATTGCCTAAGCCTCAGCCAGATGAGAGGGTGTTCCAGGACAAGGACCTCCCTCTGTTTGCCCAGGTCTCATACTCTTTTCCTAAGTACCCACTGCCAGCCCTCCTCGGAGAGAAAACAACAGACTCACAAAGAAATTCTGCCTGCCCCAGCATGACCATTCCTGTTTAAAAGACAATGAGAAAAAAAAAATTGGCTCAGAAAAATAAGCTTTAAATTGCTACCTGATATGATCAAAACAGAAAAGCCCCTTGCTACCATCAAATGTATTTCTGTGAGGCACAGCAGCTGAACAAGATGTTGCTACACTGAGCAGGGCACATTCTGAGGATGAGCCACAGTTTGAAACCAAAACAGCACACAAAATAACAACAAGCAAACTCTTAGCAAGCACCGCAGGAAGCAAGAGGTCCTAAAGAGATATTTGAAGGAGATGGAGAGACTACTTGCTCTCACTGTGACATCCAATGCCCTTGCATACTGTTTTGGGAATTATTGGAGAGTTTCTGCCACCATCAATGTCACTCAGGCACTTTTCCCTAGGAGAAATGTATTTCAAAGGTTTACAGACACAGCAAAAAAATAATACACTAAATTGTCAGTTCTAGAGGCACTCTCACATTCCTGCTGGACTGAGTGTAATGGCATCATTCTAACACCAGATGCAGACTACAGTGCAGAGATTAATCATAAGCAGTTGACTCTTACTGGTCAGCAGCAATGGACAGAGCAGGAATGTTTTGCTATTTTTTCTGCCATTTCTAAGGTCACTTGTGGTATAATACATTAATTCAAACAGTAGTCAGTGATGCACGTAGCTGAGAGAGGAAACTGTATTCACTAGTGCCAAAACCTGCAAAAGGAGAAACAGTGTTCAGCTCATACAAAAGCCTGCAGAAGACAGGTCCTAAGCAGCAAGTTCAGCACTTGGTAGGCACCAAATTACATGGGGGAACTGCATCTAATTAGACTGATGAAGTTACAACGTGGCTGTGTGATGCAGGTAGTTTTTAGAACTTCTGTCTTTAAAGGCTTTGCATTTCTTAATAAACAACACTAGAAATTACCTTCTAGTACTTTCAACTTTTTTAAGCTTTTGTGGAATAAATATTTGCAAAGGGATGTAGGGGCTGGTTTCACTGAAACACATTTTGAGTTTGCTTCAGAAATAAAAACACATATAAATAGAGGTCCAAGCAAACAATAAACATCTTGAGCTAAAGGAAAGGGCACCGAGTGGCACTCTGGATTACTTGGCACCAAGGTAAAATGCACACCATGGAAGGGAGCTGCGAACAGCATGCAAAGGGGAGCTCAAAGCACTGCCTGCAAACAGGTTGTGTGTGTGGCACACAGCCCTCTCCGATGGAGGGCTGGAAACAACCACTAAGAGGTGTTGAGTGTGAGTTCCAGCGCTGAGCGCCGAGGAGAGGGGCAGAGAAGGCACCGAGTGGGTGTTCGAGTGTTGGTGGGTGCCGGAGAGCTGGGGCTCAGCCCAGGGACAGCAGGTCACAACTCCCAGGGGTGTCTGAGCTCCTCGGCAAGCTATCACCCACCTCAGGTTCTGCTGGTCCAAATATACAACTCTGACAGCTGCGCTGTTTCTCTGCAGAAGAGCTGAGCACATGCTCGTCCACCTCTGCACCACTTCACACGCACCCTGGCACCCCTTCCTCACAGCCCGGCCGTAACATCTCGGAGCAGATGAACAGCCTCACCCACCAGCGCGCACTTGCGAAGATCCCAAATCCCACACAAGTCGGGTGCTTGAAACAGACTTCCCCCTTCATCCCCGATCCAGGCAGCACCCTTTCCACCCAATTTAGGCTACACCAGGGTATCCTATTATTATATTATTATAGGTATCCAATTTAGGATACCCTCCACTCCGGAGGACTCGTGTGGCCCCTCCCAATCCTGGAGCGCGGAGGCGGCACGAGCGCAAGGTCCGCGGTCAGCATCGCACCGGGGATGCAGGTGGGCGCATCCCGGCAGCCACGGGCATCCTGCCGGGTATCCTGCCGGGCATCCTGCCGGGTATCCTGCCGGGCATCCTGCCGGGTAT
The DNA here is from genome assembly GCA_013400635.1 of Hypocryptadius cinnamomeus. Classification (NCBI taxonomy): domain Eukaryota; kingdom Metazoa; phylum Chordata; class Aves; order Passeriformes; family Zosteropidae; genus Hypocryptadius; species Hypocryptadius cinnamomeus. The sequence goes on from VYZP01003823.1 coordinate 11,829, forward strand.
CCTGCCGGGCATCACTCCGGGCATCCTGCCGGGCATCACGCCGGCTCGGCCCCGGCACCGCCCGCTCCCCGCGGCCCCCGCAAGTTGCGGGCAGCGCGGAGCCGCCGCGGCCGCGGCGCCGGGCAGGGAGCGCTCGGGGCGGCGCCGGAGCTTTCCCCGCCGGCTGCCACTCCCCCGTCCCTCCCCGCCTCGTCTCGTTTCATTTTTGGCGGGGGCAGCGCCGGCTGCGGAGGGAAAGGCTTCGCTCTCCGCGCTCCGGGACCGGCGCCTGCCGCGGTGCGGATGCGTATGGACGAATCCTCGTGAAAACAGCTCCCGACGTTTCCCCTCCCCAAAAAAACCCAAACCCAAACAAACCACCCACTTGGATAATTAAAACGGTAAATCTAGCTAACTTTTCATTATTTTGCTTGCTGTGTGCTTATATATGTAGATATTTGTTATTTATCTGGCTTTATTTCGTCATCTTTTGGTTTCTGTTAATTATCTGATCTTGTGCTGCCGGATAACTTGAAATATTGGGGTTCAGAACAGAGGAGGACTCTGTTTCTGCTTTTTCTTAAAGTTGGACTGAGGAATGAAAACGTTCCTAGTTCATACCAGCCTTGTGAATATGTTTACTTGCATTACCAACCTGAACATAGATGAGATTTCCTGTGGCAGCATCCTCTTGAGTTTGCTTTTCCTTTAATTTTTGCCAATAATACAGCAAAGATGTGTGTATGCTACAGACATGCAGTCCTGTAGGCTGATAGATTTTGTATGCTGGCATTCACAGCTGAGATTCCGACTAGGCTTTGAATCTCTCTAGTTTATGATGTTAACAAGTGAACTGTCTTCTGTTTTCATCCTAATTCAACTTGTGGATTCTGCCAAGAGATCATCTGAACAGAATCAAGTAGTGTTTCTTAGTCTTACAATTATTTAGTTGCCTTTTCAGAGATAGAAGCATGCTCTCGTTTGTACAGGTCACACAATTTGTACGGCTTCATAATCCAGAGGGCTTTTGTTTGAGAGGATATTCATTTTATACAGTCCCTGTAGAGGTTGGATGCTTTATGAGACTGGGCAACCCCAGGCTTTCTGCACATTATGAAAACCAACTTTAGGAAATTAAATGTCTTTGTTAGGTATTATAATTCCATAGATACTTATGCTTGCTACTATAAGCTATTCTTTTTGGACTATTAATCCAGCAGATATTTACCTGAGGAAAATAAAATTGAGAGGTTAAAAAAAAAAAAATGTATACATGGTGAAAAGACTGTCTTACTCTCATCAAACAAGAGAAAATTAGAGCATCAGTTGTATAGTTGATAAAAATTACTGACCTGAACTTTGCTGTAAGATATGGGCTAAACTTCCAAGTCTGACTTGGGAAAAACTTAGCTCAGGGTAGACTCTGTTGCTCTTTATTGATTTTGTTTCTTTCCTTTCTGAGAAGTCAATCACATATTAATCTACCTACCCATACATGCATGAGCATATTCACCAGCACAGGCACACACCTGATACCGTCCAAGTGCAGGACTTGTGAGTTGAGGATTTGAGCCACAGAGGACTACAAACAATGCAGGGGAAAGGAAAAAGGAAGGAGGGATTTACAATATTTGCATTTGGGCGCATATTTTAGGGACCTTGCCTTGGAAATGAGTCTCAGTAGTCAAAGAAAAGAGGCAGGACCTCACGTGCACTTGGCACAGCTTCTGCTCTGAACTGCTGCCTGCTGTGATTACATCTGTGTTTAAATAAATCTTTGAAAAACTTGTGTTCATCCATCATTTATCCTGTTAGCGTTAAAAATAAGATAAAACATGCATTTGCTGGTTAATTTGGTCTGCTAAATTCTAAGATCTGTTGACAACTTCTCTGTTGAAGAGAGAAGTACTTTGCTTAGGGGATGAAAAAATTTTTGTTCATGATCATACAACCTGCTGTGTGCTGACGCTGCATGCTTCACTTCTTGCAGTGTTGCATGAAACAGGAATATGGAATTAGAAGTCATCTTTTCTCCTGCACACAGAACTTCAAGGGGTTACGTAACTGGTCAGCAGCACTGGTCAGAGCATTAGTAACTCCAAGGATTATTACTTTTTGAACACTTGGAAAGGTACAGGTTGTTTTAAGGTACTGTGAGTAAACTGCTCTTGGTACCCCAGCCTCTTCACAATTACCGTTCACAACTTCTCTCTTTGGTGGAATTTCTGAAAAGTTCAGATTTCCCCCAATCCTGCCATAAATAGCTGGGAGTTTCTTCTTTTTGATTGTGGAGACTGAGGTACCTGGAATGTTAAAGGAGAGAAAAAGGAAATCAGCTCCAAGCCACTGTGAAAAGTTAATACAATATCTAAAATAGGACTTCTGACTTACTTAAAAGTCTGCTTTTTTTAAGAGGAGATTAATCAAGCCTTTGTTGCTTTGGAGTTTTACTGTAATTATTATTATTATTATTCACAGAAGTTTTGGACTCTACAGCTCTCACTGCCCTCAGTGAAACCTGCAAATAAGCAAGTTTCCTTGCATGCTTCCTCCTCCTTCCTTCCCTGAGAGCTCCAAATTGCCTGTTTTTTCATGCAGGCAGCAAATGAAAGGGCTGACAGAATTCAGTCAGGCAGGAGGCACCCACTGCATGCAGAATCTGACTCCTCAGTACCAAGATTCCTCTTGAGCTGGCGTTACAGGACATCCCTCAGGTGCTCATGTCATTTTGTGCTAATTCCACATCTGAGGGTGACATACTACTATTCTAGTGTTTGAGAGAATAAGTGATTAAAATTCAGATATTTTTGATGACTTGCAGATGCACAGCTGTTAAAAGCAACAACTGAATTTATTTGATCTGAAAGAGTAACACCTTTTTGCCCCAATTTTCTCTAAGGTATTTACTGGGGAAAAGCCCTATATGCTGCCAGATTCAGTGTTTGGCCCTACTATTAACCCCTCACCCAGAAACAGGGTAAAAAAGGCACAGCTTCAAAATGCATGAAAAACTGACTTTAAGACAGCTTTAGCAGTTGAAATCAGTTTTTATACCTTTGTCTTTTAAATGACTAATCTCTATCTGTGGGTGTCCATTTAACCTGTGATATAACTTTAGAAACTGCTGGAGGCAATTTGTACTATAGGATCTGAAGTGATTAACATTGGGTACACATATACATAAAGCATTTCAGTATTTGATGGGTTGCATCTCTTGGCTTCGGATGCCTTTCTCTTTTTTTTAATGTCACATTCTCATCTGCAGGGTAATTTATGAGTACAAGCAAAGGTTACAGACTCCCTAATTCAAGCTTCAACTGTTACGGCATTTTTATACAAATGCTCATTTTCTTTGTCATTCCATTTAGCAAAAAGGATCAATGTGATCCATTATCCTGCATCTATTGCGTGAAAAAAGTGGTTCTATCAAAAATTGTCCCCTGGTTGTATTTTTTTTTTTGTAAACTGATTATATATGTCAAACATAATGTTGCTCTCTGCTGTTACATTATGTTTCCAAATGTAATAAAGTTGGAGAAGTTTCAATGCATGAAAAAACCAACGTATTTTTTCCATGGGCATTTGATGTCCATGGCTGGAGATTTGCTCCTGGCAGAGGAACAAGTCCTTCTGCCTATACAATTCACATTTTAATTAAAACCAGGGCACATTTTAGAAAATATTGGGAATGTACATTATATATATTGAATTTAAAGTGTTCTTTTCTTCATGATTCATGTTATAAATTAGTGCTGGAGTAAGAGAATAGAATTGGAGGTCATTTCCTTCACATTCTCTTTAGGTCCTCAGTTTTGCAGTTACTGGAGGAAGAAAAGCACATGAGAGTACAGTGAAATATACAGACCTTGACGTCCTAAGAATTGACTAAACACTTTTGAGTTTGCCTTGCCTGCAGTAGGAGTGTGTCACATGGTAATTTGGGAAACTTGCTTGGAAATGGAAGAGTTATGAAACTGGGTTTGCCTCCTACAGGTGCTCATCCCTGTGTGTGTATTTGCAGGTTTGCCACAGGGGAGAGGTCAAAAGCCCAAAATTAAAAGCAGGATGGCTAATTTTAAACAGCCTTGCTCTGCCATGAAGCATCAGCTGCTCAGCACTACAAGAAGTCCAACCTAAGGACTCCCACATCACTGGCTCCTCTGCAAAATGGGAGGATTGGAAAAGCTCTCTCAGCATATGAGAAAAGTAGTCTTGTTGACTATGTTTAAGTATTGTTTCTTCTTGTCAAAATGCAAGATAAGCTTTGAAAATTTTGAGTGGCAAGCACCCCTAAATTTAAGACAAGGCTTATCAAAGTGAAAAAATGCTTGCCTAAGTTTGGGTTTTTTTCCTTATTTGTTCCTAGAATCTTGTGTCTAATTCATTGTATTTTGTAAGAAACCATTACTCCACTATGTTAAATGGCAGTGTTACCTTTTCAGGCTTTGACTGAACTGGTTTTGTGTTGATTCTGGAAAATATAATGGTTTGATGGTGAAAACATCCAAAAACAATCAGCCAGTCAGCTGGCTCTGCACTAACACAGCAGTTATGCCCTAAGTGCCTAACTGTTAAAAAGTCATTCTCTGCCATAGGGAATACTGGATTGCAGAGTGACAATCCTGCTATTGAGCTGTCTGTGAGGTGCAAAGAGGGGCCAAGGTGATTTAGCTGCATACTTGCATAAATAAGTAGGAGTCTGTGCTTACATATGTACACAAACACACAGAACAGTTCCATGGAGGCCAATACAAAACCCATGTGAGTGAACAAAAGGTTGTGGTGAAATGTGAAGCAATATTGGGACCTGCTAGAGAAATAGGAAAGGAAAGCAGAAACGAAAACTAGGAATCACAGAAATGCCCTATCCAGTATGTAGATTTTTGACATGGGTGAGAAGAGTTGGAACTGGCTACGTCACCCAGAAATGCTTATGCAGTAATGAGAGGGGATTATGTTTTGATGGAAATCTGCCAAAGGGTACTTTGTACCTATTGAAGTGTGGTTTCATTTGGCAGCTTCTCCTGACTTGAGGAGAACTTCCAAACTCTGCTGCTGTAAGTCACAGTCAAAAATATGACGATGTTAGAACACTTTGACCTTCAAAATAGAATTTGAGAATATTAAATTACTGTACCTGTAATAGAGTTGTGTCTGCAATAACAATTACAGGCAAAACGACAAGAGTCAGCATCCCCTTCCCCCTTTGTCACAGCAGTGGAAATAAAAGTTCATTTTAGTCAAGTTACATCCCTTTTCCTTTCTTCCTAGAACTGTAGCTGGTTCCTGCAGCAGCAGAGTGAGCAGAGCAGGACAGTTGGCTTGGGTCTTCTCATGGACTGGAATGCCAAATGTTCCTGCGTATTGTTCCCTCCCTCTGACAGGGGACACGCTGTTCAGTGAATCACTCTTATGGCCAGCAGCAGAACATGACTTCAGCATCACCTTGCATCTTCTGTGCTCCCAGTCCTGTTGTTTTTCTTGCCGCACAGCAATTAGGTGTCAGGCAGCCCATCCGTCCTCATGCTGTTTGAGTTTCCTGACTTGCTGGAGTGCTGCTGATTGCACTCATGTGGAAGCACTGGCCTGCCTGGAAAACTTCCTGTGTGGGCAGCAATAATCCTTTGGGCTCTTGTTTCTGCCTGAATCCAGACCCCACTGTGCATGACACTTATTGGAGGGTGGCTGTAATACATCAAAACAAGCATTTTCCAGTTTTAAGTGCAGATGATTTATTTGTATTATAACCACATTAGCTAGTCTCTAGATGGCCATAATTTGGGCCATAATTGGATCTTTCACTGTATAAAAGTGATCCTTCCTCTAGGAGGAAAGAAACACATTCTTTTTTTTTTTTTTTTACCTAGCACTGTTTATTTGATAGCATTAAACCCATCCAGTTTATTTGTATTAAGCCTAAGATTATCTCTAAATTTAATAGGGGGATGGGGTGAAGTAGCTATCAATACTCATTTTCTTATCCTTAGCTTTGTGCTAGATTATAAAAAATCAGCCTGGCTTGGAGAAAGCACTGCAGTAGGCAGTGGTGGAGCCCACGGAGTAGAAGTTTGTCACCTCACTGCAATGACTGTGGCTCACTGAGTCACTGATGAGAAGGGGGTGCTCTGAAACCAGCAGAGACTACTGAAACAGGGAGGTCTGTGATCAAAATATCATCCCTGAGAGAGATTTTACACCATGGTTTATTGGTAACTCACCAACTAAAGGATGTAGGCTAACTTGGACCTCATCAGTATTAATTAGAGATGCAGCCCAGTCAGTTATCAGAGTATCTTCCTCTAATTAGTGTTATAATAAATCCTGGTAAATACAGCACAAGATTTTAACAGTGCCACAGACACAAAGCAATAAATGTGTGTTGGGTGAAAATACTGGGATTATGTACCATTGTCTGGAAAGCTTTAATCAAAAATAGCTCATTATAATAACTATTGTCAAGTTATAAACCTTACACCGCTTGTGATTGTTCAGGAGACTCTCCTGAGTACCCTGAAGTGTTTTAATTAATAGTTTAATAAAAATTAGTGTTTAATTATTCATTAACAGCTGAGCTGAGGGAATAACCTGTAAAGTTGGTAAGTGTGCAGGTGATGAAAGGTTGGGGAGGAACACAAATTGATGGAACAACTGAAATAGAATTAAAGACTGTCTTAAAAAATGCAGCTGAATAGAACCAGTATCAGGGATGCTCTTGGGCAGGAACAACCAAGAGTGCAAATTTAACAGTGGAAATGACAGGCTGGGCAGAGATGACACCCCAGCAATATCACAGAGCTGATTCATGTCCTGATGATGTCACTGGTGAATCCTTTTAGAAAAACTGCTACATGGCTATCCACATCCTGAACGTGGGCACTTGGAGAACAGGGAGGGCAGGGCTGCTCTGCAAGGGGAACATGGGCTGGGAGCCCAGGTGACCCCAGCACAGGCACTTCTTGCAGAGGGGACACAGCCAAGCACAGGCAGGCAGAGCAAGGTGCCCATAGTGGGGCCACTGACAACCCCAGATCAGTGAGGGAATGAACCCAAGGGAGCAGCCAGGAGCAAAAAATGACAGACATTATTTAGTGACACAGAAAAAAATTCAAATGTACCAGAGAAAACAAGCAAATAATATAATTATCCTCTCAAGAAAAGAGGAAAGTCAAACTTTAGAAGTCTAATAGCATTTTGGTCTCTGTAAAAGATGCATTTAAGGCTGTTGATTTCTTTCCTAGGGAAATTACTTCCATTCTGTCCTAACACTTGTATCTACATAAACAATCTTCTGTATTGGGCTTGCCCAACATAATGGCATCATTACCATCTCTTCCACACAAAGAATTTTTACATTAGGGTCATAAATCAAGCTCCTTTTCACTCTGCCTTTTACTGAAGGCTTTCAATTTTTTTCTTCCATTCTAGTCTTACTCTTCTCAAAGACTGTACTGCAGGTCTTATTATGAAATTACCTGAAGACTGACAGTTGCCAGTGGCAAAAAGGGCCCCTGCTGTTTTGTAAAAGGCAAAATATGTTTCTTTTCATCTAGACCAAAGCCTTGTGTGGTTATGGGGTTTTGGCTTTTTTTTAAATTAATATTTTAGGATGTTTACATCTAGAATAAACAACCATTTACTATTAATAATAAGGATCTGTGCCTTCACTGTCAATTCTCTGATTTGCTGTTAAATCTCTATCTCCTGATCATCAAAGCTGTATCAGTTTGAGTTTGTTTGGACCCTGTTATGCAGAAAACCAATCAGTTCCTTTCAAGACAAAAGCCAGATGTGGATTTAGAGGTGATTTGCTGAGGAAACCATTTCAAATAAGCACAATAGCCAGGACCAAATCCAGATTGGGATCTTTCTGTGCTGCACAGTGTTTTCCAGCACACTTGCAGCAGATCTTCTGCTCTCAAGGGCTCGCAAACCTTCGTGCCATGTCCAAGGATGTGCAATTTATCCCCCTTTTGGTATTAGGCCATCAAACTACCAATCCACTGATTGAGCCCTCATGTCAATTTAGGCCTTTTGAACCATAAAATCTCTAAAGAACAGTGATGATGTCTTTCAGCCACGTGGCCCTGTGTTACAGGCCACACAGTGTGGGCACAGCTGTTTGTTCACACTGCTCTAGATGGAGTTAACAGGAATATTGTGGGCACCAGCCCCACTTCAGCTAGGGAGCAGGGAGCTCTCAGCAAGAGAGACATCTTTTCCTGTTTGTTACAGAGATTTGTGATTCAGGATTAAGTTTTTTTGTTTGCATTTCAGATTTTGTCAGTGGCCTAGAGACACCCTATGATTTCTCCCTGGGAAAAGCAGATCAGGCTCTCCTCAGCCCAGGGCAAGGCAGTTACCTCTGGACACATGAGAAAATGAAACAGCAAGATGAGCAGACAAGGATGCATCCATTAGATTTTGGCACAAAAGTCAGTGGTGCTTTGAACTCTCTGTAAAGACAAATCTGACCTACAACATACCTGTATTTGGATCCTGTGACATTCACATTCTCTAAAAAAATCCCTTCACCCAGGATTTTTCTCCTGGGAAGCTGAGAAGCCTCAGAAAAAAAGAAAACAATACTTATCTCATTTGCTTCTCCTGTGTTGTGCTCATGTGTAGAATGTGTTTAGAGATTGTTTACCCACAGGTGATTGTTTCATTAGATTCTACTGTGAGTTGTTTTGACTCTTTGGCCAATCAGTGCCAAGCTGTGTCGGGGCTCTGGAAAGAGTAATGAGTTTTTGTTATTATCTTTTGAGCATTAAGTATCTTTTCTATATTCTTTAGTATAGTTTAGTATAGTATTCTTTAATATAATATAGTATTATAAAGTAATAAATTAACCTCTGAAAACATAGAGTCAGATTCATCATTCCTCCCTGCCATGAGAGCCCCTGCAAATACAATAGGATCCAGCTGCCAAAGACAGACAGGTAAAGAGGGCATTAAGTGTGACGCCTGCTCGTGACTGTCTGTAGTGGCAGCCAGCACCTGTAAGTGTTGGACCATCCAGATCCCTTTGTAACAACAAAGAGTAGGAGCCTTACAAATGCTGTCACTTTTCCAGAAGAGGATTTGCTCTTTGGTGAGGCAGTTACACAGCCCCTCGTGAACAACAGCCTGGGCAGTGTGCGTATGTGGTGTTGGGACACAATGTGCTGTTCACACTGGAATTCCAAATCCACTGTAGTCACCCAAAAGCCAGGAGTGTCATCTGCACTTAGATATGTGATCTTTAATCAGCAGCAACGGCACTGGGTGTATATCTTGTTTTTAAGATGACCTATGAAGCTGTCAGCTGTAGCTGCTTGACCTATAACAGATAATGCCATCAGGAGGAACAAGAACTAAAATGAAAAATAGCTTTCCTTGCTTTGCTTAACATTCATCTGACACTCCTAAAGGCTGGAGCTGGGCAGCACAACAGCACACAAAGTGCAAGTTCACTGTGAAGGTGCACCTTAATCACCTCTTTCTAGTGGGCTTATGTTTCTTCTCGCAATTCTCAGGAAACAAGTCAAGTCTGCTGCTCATTAGTCCTATCCTTGATTTTGTGCTGAAATTATTTATTGGCTCCCCTGGTAGTTTGTTAGACTAATGGCACTCATTTCTGATTATATACAGCTACATGTAAGAAACAAGCAAACCCCGTTTGGTCATTTCAGTCATTTCAATCTACAAAACCTCCCAAACAGAACAAAGAAAAGAGGTGCTTAGATGCACTGAAACTTCATCTGGTTTTTAGTATTAACAAGCTAAATTCAAAAAAGGTACCAGAAAAGTGCAAAAAGTATTATTTAGGAAAACCAGGCATTAGATTTACAGTGAGATTCTTTGGGGTTTTTTTAGATATTATTCTTCAGAAGCAGCTGCTGTCTCAATGGCACACATCACTGGTTACATGAAAGATTTCTGTCGAAAGCATGACATCTAATTTCAGAAAAGCAGTCATTAATTTCCAGCTTCAAAAGTCTGTAAAGTGTGTCAATCACTAATGACAATTAACAAAACATCTCAATGTAGCAATAATTTAATCTCTAAAAAGGAAGAGAGGATAAAAACATGTCTTGGACATTTGCAGATTTATAAACTAGAGAGTTTTTGTCAACACATTCTGCCTTCAGCTTCAAAATGTTTCTTGTCTTGTGCTCTGAAGAGCTTCAAATTTTTTATTGTCTTGTGTTCTGAAGAGCTAAAGAACCACTGTAACTGACAGAGGAAATAAGAATTTTAGTGGACCACATATCCACCAAAATAATGTCATTTAAAGAAGTAAATTTTTTTGTAGATACATGCAAAATTTTTTTTGCCAGAACAAACCGTAACCAAACATTGTTGAGCACAGCTTTAGGGTTTTTTAAACAATCCTGATACAGCAGAAAAGGAAGATAGTTGCAACAGGATGGCAGTATTTCTGTTTCCCTAATAGTTCAGTAATTGGAAAGCACAGTCCAGACATAACTTCTTGCTCTTTGGGGGTTTTTCATCTTGCAACAGTTTTAACCTCGCCCAGTACCACTGTCACAGTCTCCTGCTCCTTCTGCTCATTACAGACTGTTCTCAAACAGGCTTGGAGCCACAGAGCAGCAGCAAGAAGAGCTCTCTAACCAGCATTTATGGCAGTCCTGAAGACAGGGATGCTCTGGTTCAAAGCCCTTTTATCTCCATTTAAGAGTAGGGCCTGAAATGGGCTGAAGTTAGTGCTGTGAGGGGCAGTGGGAAGCAAGCAGAGCTTTGTGTTGCAAGGTGTGCAGACACCCACACTTCGAACTGCTGTGTCCATCCCCAGCACAGGCAGAGCTGACCTCTGCTGGAATCAAAGAGTACAGAAAATAAATCAAGGGATTTGCTTTACATCCACATGAAGAGAGGAACACATTTGTGGCAAACTCTTCATTCCTTTTCAATACACTTTTGCAGAAAATCCCATTAAATTCTTCTTTGTTGAGACCTATTTGTGAAGACTGGTGGGTGCAACTTATGATAAATGGGAAAACAATGCCCCAGAGGCACAGGGTCTTTGTTGCATCCACTTGCAAGAATGGGCTGGGTCTGCTTGATTTGGACATATCCTGAGGCAAGGATGGAGAAGGAGGAGGATGGGTCCTGATTCTTCTTGGAAAACGCTTTCCACTGCAGACCCTCAGAGATGCTTCTCTCCCTTTAAAGCCTCGTATGGTCTCTACTACTGCAGTATCACCTAAGTTTTACTGAATGTCCATCCCACTACAGTCTGGGAGGTTGGAAATGTGACAGTTCCTTTCATTTTATTGATTCAGAGGGAGAGGCAGACCCCTGCCTAAGGATGATATAGGAGGTCAGGGAGTTTGCCTCTCATCTCCCCAAATAACACAGCAACGATGCTGACAGACTTCTTGGGTGTGTGGTGAGGATAAACTGGTGACCCTCTGCAGCTACCAGGGCCATTGCAACACACACAATCAGCTCATAAACAGTCAAAGCCTTTTTTAGAATCTGCTCATCTCTGCTCCATCAGAAAAGTTACATGACAAAGCTCTTTATAAAATATTAGAAAAACAGGTTTGACCTGAATTTATCTGGGAAAATATAAATGCAGAAAGATGACAAAGCAACTGTTTTTCTGGCCTGAAGGACCAGTCTGCTGAAATCTGACTTCCATGTATCAAAGAGGTATGTAACCAAAAAAGAAGGGAACAGTACATATATCTTCACTTCTCTCATAAATCTGGGAGGTACCTGGGTGGAAGTGGCACAGAAATCTGGATTGAAATTCAATGCAACAGCACAGAACCAAAGTTAAAGTCTCAGACAGAGAGATGTGCTGAAAATACATATGGGATGAAGCACCATTTACACAGGAAAGAGCACTGGAAACTGCTCAGGAGCTTCTTGAATTCATCAGAACTTACTTCACATAGAAGTGTAATTCTGACTTCTTTATTGCCAATGCTTTTCATAAAAGCTGCACTTCCTTTAGTTGTGGCCAACTAGTTTCTTCCCTTGACTGTTACTGAGGGAACTACTTATGCAATGACATAATTTAGTGATTCCTTTTCTGCATCTTAATGTGTAGTACACCTGTGACTAAATGATTTTTACTTTCTCATTTTTTATTGAGACAATATTGTGCAGACTTCTTTGGCAGGAACCTGACATAAAGCTCTGTCTGTGCAGCCCAAACACATTTACTTTCTGGAAACTCATCCATTTAATCTAGAGAAGCATAGATCATTTGAAGAATGATAAAATTACATGGTCAGCCTGAAAATTAAGCCATTTATATGAAGAGGTTTACTCTTATGCAGCTGTAGATATGAGTCACTGACCTAAAAAGCTAAGGCATTGCAGAGATATTAAGAAAATAAAAATAAAGAATTTAATAAGTTGGCGAAGTAATAAAAGAAGACAGGAAATAAAAGACTTGTTTGTCCCGACTGAACCAAAAATCTTCTTTTTGTGGTAATGAGAACAAATCATACCCCTCACATTTCCTGTTACAAATCTTCTGGTCCAACACCTATCAAATGCAATTGCTGGATGTTCTGCCCTTTAAAGAGCTGTAGCAATCAAGGATCAAGAAGTATTGCTCTTGCTTTCAGTAAAGAAGACTTTGTCACTCCTTTCTTCAGACTCTTCCTGCCTTCAATTGCTGCCAGCTCAGAAAGTACTGAATTGCAACAAGGAAATAGCCAGGAAGGGTAGAGAGGGCCTGGTGGGCAGAACTGTTCTCCTTCTCTGACACAGCTACCTCCCAGCCAGGGAAGAGAAGGTAGTTTTGGTTGAGGCTAGGGAGGGGAAAATAAAGGGTAAACAATACCTTTCTTTCTTTCTTTGCATCCTCATCTACCTCTAAAACCTGTCCTGAAAGTGAGAATCACTTTTTTCTTCTGTCTCTGTGGTGGAGGGAACTACAGGAATCTGTTCTCAGCTCTCATTTGGTGCCTTTGAGGGAGAACTGTGTCACTCCAAGCTCTCAGGCGAGAGCCTCATCTCCAGCATCTACAGGGGAGCAGCTCGTACATTGCAATAAACTGGCTTGGAGTCAATTCAATTTAGATCAAAGTGATGATAGTGCCTTAAAGGAACTAAAGAGGAGATTTGGAAGATGTTTCTGCCTTCTGGAAGCTTATCCAGCTAGCTACTCTTATCCCTTAGGTTTGTTTGCAAATTTAAGTTCCAAGTTACTTCTAAGTGCCCCTTGCTCAAGTCACAATATTTTTTGTGTGAAAGTGCTTGTCTGTTTTTTGCCCAATTTTGGCTGAGTGATTGCAGAGGCCAGTGGGAAATAGAAGGTCAGAGCAAAGGTAATACCTTAACAAATAAATTGTGAAGATGGAAATATTCCTAGTGCAGTCTCT
>VYZP01003829.1:0-10488 GCA_013400635.1 Hypocryptadius cinnamomeus
ATATGTAAAGAACCTGCTGTATTTATACATTTATTTTTCATGTACATGATTACAGCCAAGAGAAGGGCAGTGAACTGACAGCATTATCCCCTTCGTATCAGTGGTAGGTAGAGTGTAGCAAGCCAAGATTCTGAAAGGAGCCCCCAAGCAACTACCTGAAACAGCCATTTTAACATCTTCCTGAAGAGGCACAGAGGTGAATTATAAAATACAACATTCAGAAATATTATTCCCAAAAACCAGAATAGGTTGAATTTTAAAGACTTTGAGAAAACTCACACAATCCTTTCAAGGCACGAAGTAATTTAAAAAAATTAATGGAAATGTTCACATGAGATAAATGTTACAGCCCTTTTCACACAAAGCAGGACAAAAGCAGCAAGACTTGTGGGATTCTGATGGGAAGGGAAATTTAAAGAAGAAAATACTAAACTGTTCTTCTTGGGGAGTTTAAATTGGTATAAATTGGAGATGGAAAGTGATTGGGACTGCAATAGATGCTGATGAGATTTTGAAGGGAAGCAGATTCGATGATATGTGCTAAGCCAGGCCATGTCTTTATGAAGTAGTCAGCATCATCTACTGTATAATTCATCAACATTTCTGGCTCCTTCAGTAAGCTTAGGGAATTTTTGTCAACATTTATTTGAATTTCCCACTATTCTCCAATTACATTACAGCCCCAAGAGATGGGCCTACTAAGGGCCCCTAATCTCTGCTTGTTCATTACCTACATCATCACTGCAACTTGCAAACACACCCTTTCATGCCAGAGAGGGCTTTCTTCGTTACCATCTGCCTTCTCTCCATCCTCTTTCCTGGCTTCTGTACCACCACCAGTGCACAGAAAGTTACAGTTTATGGTGATTTATAACCAAAGGAAATTCTGAAAATTATTTGTTGATTGGCACAGCAGGTAAGAACTTCTTGACAAAATGTACTCAGGTAATTGGACCATTCTAATCAAACCATGTCCTCACTTCCTTGTGCAAGTTTATGTGTCAATAAATGATCAATAACAGAGTTATTCCCCATTTGTCTAAAGTTAAAATGGCCACAGCTATTTAAAAGACTTCACGTTCAAATATTGCCATATTATGAAACAGTACTATAAAACAGAAGTTACTGATATATACTCCTAATTACAGCCAACCTAAAGACCTTTTTGAGTGGAGATTTATATAATTATTACCAGATTGCTCTTACATTTTTATTTCAGTAAGTCACAGTACTGTTGCCAATTCATAAAGCAGCTTCAAGATCTGTTTGTGCTGAAAGACATTAAGATATAAGGGCAAGAAAATATTCACTAAAGTTTAAGGTCAACAATATGTCATGTGAAATATATACTGAAATGAATTAACTGCCAATACACCACATCAAATATTCCAGGAGCTTTACTCTTTATGCCTGTTTAACTTTTATAGATCTATATACACACATATATCCACAAACATACTCATAAACATATATTTCCCAAAAAAATAAACTTCAGACCCCTGGCAGTATTATCAACATATTACCATTCAGATATTGCATGTACCTCATTCTTTGGCCTGATAGCTATCACATGAACTTTGAAAGAAACAGACTCCTGTTTCTAATTAATAAGAACATAAAAGTGTTTATGCAGGAGGAGAACCTAGAGAGTTTATTACACTGAGGCCTGTCCAGAGCCAGTGTGGTTTTGTCATGTGCATGTTAAAACTGACACAGCCAAGTTTGGTTACAGCCTGTAGAGCATCTGCAAGTCATTTACATGCTTTCAAATGCTGCAATGATAAACACACACAGCTCTGTGACCATCTGATGGCTACGTCTCAAAGTGAATGAAGAGAAAGCATTCAGAAAAGGAGAGGATAAATTGCTTGGACTGAATTTGGGGAAGGGTAGGAATAAAGAGGAAGAAGCCCAAAAGATATTTCTAAGGACCTGAGCAGAACTTATTTTGCACTCCTTATTCTACAGAAAGTTACTCCTGCCACATTTAGATTGTGGAGGCATAACCCAGGGAAATATGGCTATTCAGACAGATAGGAAGTGAGCTTGCTTATCACACAGCTGCCTGACTGACCTCATCATAGCTCTCCAAGGGAAAGCTCATTTTGGGCAGAGACTGATCCCAGCACAGATCTTGTCTACTCAAGACCAAGCTTCTGACTCCAGTCTGAGCTAAGAGTTTATTTCCTCTCATACACTGGACAGGGCTCCTTCTCAGACATCGATTTTAATCACAAGAATTAGCCTTACTAGCAGTCCCAAATCAATCACTTCAATGTAAGTATTATTTAAACATATCCAAAGAAGTCCTTTTTGTCTGTTTTGCTTTGAAGTTAAGAATCTTTCACTCTTATTTCAGATCTCTAAGGAATGAGAAAAATGTCCAAAGTTGGATCTGCATTCACACTCTCACTATAGCCAACTCCAATGAATAGTCCTGGTGGTAGAATTCTAGTTTAAGGTCTTTCTGAAATAGCTTGGGGTGTTGGTGACCCTCTAATCTGCTTTATCCATTCATACAAGATCTATTAAAGGACTAACAGGATGTGGTGTAAGTTAGAAAGAATGTGTTTGGACAAGTACTTTGCATTATGTACTTCTTGGCTATGGCTGTCAGCTTCTTTATAACTTTTTTCTTTTACAAGCAGAAAAATTACTCTAAATTTTCAGCACATATAAAAACCCAGTAACAGCCTCCTTTGAAACACAGAAAAATGTGTGTACTTGAAAGAAAAGTTTAAATTTGGAAGTTCTACAAGTTTTATTGGTATTTCTGACATTCACAACAACAGAGACCATCAGCTGACTCCTCATTGGTGACACCTCTTCAGACAAGTCAGGTGGTCTCTGCAGAGTTTCTACTTAGTCAAAAGTTATCAGTATATTTTTAGATCTAGATTTACATTTTAGCTCAAAACATTTCCTATTAAATCCAGAGGACAAGTGTTCTAGTCAACCACAGCCATACACCTAGTAAATGTACCACCAAACCAGCTTCAAGACTGCTCTAACTTACAGTGGTAGAAGTAGGGATGAGGAAAAGCCAGTTAAAAAACCTGACTGGCTTGAGGATTATGTAAGCAAAAATAGCTGTGATTTCTTGCCACAAAATTAGCAATTACAGCTTGGAGGCCTGGCTATAAAGTCCCAGGACACCGATGATAGATGGATTGTACTGCCTTGATGCTTTTATCAAGGGACTGAAAAAGAGAAGACATCATTTCTGCTGTGTCTGCTCTCTCATATGTCATAATGGCCACATTTTCCTATAATTTGACTGCCATAGTGAGTGTGAATGTATGTCCAGTTGTGGGTATTTTTCTCATTCCTTAGACAAGATTTGTGATCAAGTTTGCACCTACACAGATGAGCAGGAATACACTACTTGAGTTAATGTCTTCCTCATTGTCCTGCAAATTAAAAAACTAATCAATAATAAACAGCAAACAGCTACAGAAACCATAAAAGTATATTCCATAATGCTAAAAGAATGACAGCCCATATACTGGGTATTACTACTGTCTGCTCAAGTGCCTCATGGTAGATTAACCTGAGCCATTTGACTTTGTGTTGGTGATGGACCAGGCACACAGGAGTTTAGTTCACATTTCTGATATGCAGGGGCCTTGCACAACCTAAAACTCACATTCACAGAACCTCACTTGCAACCAGTGCAGCAAAAGCACTTCACAGGATCAGGGTGAAAGACACACAGAGATATCAATGCCCGTACAGGTTGCCTTGGCAAGAAGATGACACATTGCAGAGCACACCTTATTACCATTCTTCCTAACATTCTCAAATGACATCATTGCTTCCTATGGTGCTACCTGTGATTCCTGCAGGCATAAGAAAGAGTTGATAAAGGTGCAAATTCTCTGGAAACAGTCTTGGGTGAAGCAGTGAAAAAAAAAAGGGGCAAACATGAAATTTTTTTCACGTAGTACAGCAAGCAATTTGTCCTAAAGACAGCAAAAGTCACATCAAACAATTATTCTTCTAACTAAAAACCAGTTGAGATCACTACTAGGAGGAGCTACCATCCATGCAGACAAACAGGTGGCCCTGAGTGGAAGTGGCATGTCAATGGGACACTGTCCTTAACACAGGACACATGACACAAAGAAGTTTGCAAACAGCTGTCTTTTTACATACTTGTAGGCACATGTGGGCAGAACAAGCCCACACAATGTTCAGCAGTACTTTAAACCACTTTTTCTGCAAAACAACAGTTCTGGGCATCTGGCCATGTGACTGAATACAGGGATGAGTCAATCCTAAACCTAGAGATGCTCAATAAACTAAACAATCAAAGGGTTTACACGCTAGTGAACTTGGATAAACACATCTGTAAAAATTTTAACTTTGTTAAAGATCCAACACCTCTATAAAAATACTTCTTACTCTGTTTACTCCTGTGTAATTGCAGGCTTGATAGGAATCCTAAACAACTTGGTTGGGAAAGTGGAAAAGATACAGTGCCTGAAATGGCAAAAACTGACCACCACTATGAGCTATGTCTGCTATAGAGAGCATTGCACCAAAACACAGACTTCAGTTGCCCAACAAGCAAACTTCTTCCTCCTTTTGAAATTGTATTTCTGGGCTCAAAAATATATAGACTAATGATAAGCATTCAAAAATCTTAGAAAGATACATAAAGGCTTAAAGAAAAGTATATAATCCATAGACAAAATTATCATTTTGTCCAGTATAAAAACCTATGCCCGAGGCAGGGGTAGAAGTCACCCATGTTTGACCACTTGAAAGTCAGGATATTGGCTTCGTCCAAAATGGGCTGGTTAGTGTGAATCTATGGTTTCCACTACTATAGCTACCAATCTATTTTTATGTACTGTGCAGTCTATTAAGATTCAGCTAAGTACCTTCTTTTGTCTGGCAGCTCCAAAGAGGATAGGATTGGAAGACAAAGCAGGAGCTTGATTTTTTAAATTACTCTCTGGTGCACATCAAACAAGTGTCCCAGTTATACTAAACCTATTCATACCATCTGTGAGCCACAAACTTCTGTGCTTCCACAAAGCTGCACGAGTATATCTCAAGCAGACAGACTCATTCTTATACTGTGAGGTCCAAGGTGCAGTAGGCAGTGAAAAAAGGTGATGCCACGGAAGTATCAGCAAAACAATATTTATGCTTGAGATAGGTAACTGCTGAAGACCTGGAACAACCTCCTGTTAGTATTATTGGGAAAAATTAAAAAGCCAAACAAAACCTACACTCCCCTTTCAACTAATTTAATAAGAGAGTCCCATAAGGTTACAACACATATCCTTAGCTAGTGCCAGAGATGAAGTGATTACTCAGGGGACAACTTCCAGCTCCAGGTCAATAGTCTAAGCCATGCCCTCAGTGTCCTAAATGTCTCTGGGATGAAGAAGATTAATTCTGGGAGCACATTTGGCAACTCACTTAGCACAGGTTGTGCCACAGCTGCTCTCTGCACAGCTTTGTCACTGAAACTGGGAGATGCCCCCACAGCTCTCTCCAGTGCTCTCCTGCACTGGAGGCAGCCACGCTGCCCACAGCTGCCACAGCCACAGCAGCCAGCCGGGCTAACCTGCACCGCTGTTCAGAGCACAGGCACTACAAACAGGATGGCCAGAACCACATCCTGGACATCTGTACTTTCCCCTTGCTAGCCCACCTCCATAATGTGCTCTACCACCAGTCTTGAGCTCCCATTACCAACCCCTGTTTTATTTAACTGCTTAGAACAGAGATCAGAAAGGAAAAATTCCCTATAGGGAGTATTACTAATTTAGTGAAATCCTGCAGGGACTCAAAAAATCTGCACTAAAATGAAGCATGCCCTGGAGTTTTCAAAAGACTAGCAGAGTTTGAGAGAAAACAGGTACTCTCAAGCTGTCACTGCTTTTCTTTGCAGAGATCCTGCTTTGTGGAAAAATGCAACATTTTGATTTGTGAAACTGATCCAATTTTTTAAACTGGGCTGCTGTTCAAAGTAATGTATTAAAGAACTTCCTCATTTCAAATTATTTTCCCATTTTAGCTTTCTGGAAGTAGATGCTCTCCACTGACCAGATTTGTTATTTTGGTTATTCACTATTTCCAAAAGCAATGACATATTATTCATTTAAGGGGCTCAGTTCTCAACTCACTATTATGCAGTCATGATTAAATCAGTCAATCATTGATGTGAACTTGAAAACCTGAATTTTATTTTAAAAATACTGTTCCCAACTGCAGTACAGGCAGTTTTCGGTATGTAACAGGACATTTCATTGGAAGTATGGCAGAATTTAGCCAGAAGCTTTTTGGCACAGAGCCTCTCACACCTCTTGCCCTTCTCCTGGATTAGGCATATTTCCTGGATGATTGTTAGGCACATATAACTAATCTCAGTAACCATCTATCAAGAACTGAAAGAACTGAGCTGGCTGATACACACAGATTACTTCATAAATCACACCAGTCTCAAAGGCATTGCTTGCTGAGCAGTTTTAGAAAATACATCCTGAGTAGTTACACCGGCTGATGGAAGCTAATGCAGTATTTACAAAACTGTACCAATAAGACTAACAGCTTTACTTGGTGCATCAAAAAAGCTGAAAACTGGCACATCAATTCTCAATATAACAGCTTAAGAAAAAAAAAAAAAGCCACTTCACAGAAGCTAAACTCTGAAGTCCCAGATGATATCACAACATCTCTTGAAGGCCAAGCTCAGGACCACAGAATACAGAAGCACAAGTCCCTTCTGCCCTACCCAGAGATCAGGGGCTTGGACATGCAAAGATATTCAGATATCTTCTGAGACTTCCAAGAGTACCTAGCCCAGTTTTGTACTTAAGAGAAAAAAACCAAAGAACAAACAAACCAATTTTAAGGCCACACCCTCTTTGAGCACATCTGAAATATTTGCTAGCAATTATCAGCTTCAGTGACCTGCACTGTGTAAGACCAATTTCTGGCCTCACAGCTAAAAACTGATCTGAGTATTGATATACATTTCTGTCCAAAACAGGTGTCAGACGACCACACTCTATTTTCCAGCACAGGCCAGTAGAGTCTGAGGGTCTGAGCACCTATTTGGTGCAGAGAAAGCCTGTCTATTATTTTTAATTGATTTTCACTGTATGTAACATGGACAGAGATCATATTGAAGAACAATTGCATGTCAGAAGCAATATAGACTCAAATCCTAGCATTTACCCTAGAAACCTCATCCTAGAAGCTCACAGATGTGATCAGAACACTCTTCCTCAAATGGCCTCACCAGACTGCCCCCAGTAATTAAATAAGACAGCTCATGGGAGCTCTGCCCTGCTCTGGCACAGCAGCTCACCTAAGGACATGCTTTGTGTCTGTAGCAGCACAGCTTTAAAAGACACTGAGTTAATATACTGCGGATTTATGTACCTCCAAAAAAGCCAGGACTAAAAGCAGAAAGGAGAAACGACAGTCCAAAACACTTTTGTTTTTTTTCAAAGCCTAAACTTGCAACTCAGCTACAATTTCCCTGAGGAGGTGATATCATGTTTGCACTGCAAGTTTTGTCTAGAAGAGATAAGTGATGGTTACGCAACAGTGCAAGAAATCATTCTAATCTACCTGATGCCTCTAAAATTGCTTCCCTTGCAGCCACCCTCCAAGACAGAAATAAACACTGTAGCCACAACCATGAACAAAAAACAGTGCAGCAGCAATAGTTACAGAGGGTTGAAAATCCCTCTGAAGGTCCCAAAGCTCTGTCCCATGCCCAGAACTGCTCTTCAGGCACTGTGTGGGGGCCATGGGCTACTGCCCAGAGCTCAGCACAGTCCACTTGCTCTGTGCTGCTCACACTACACAAACACTGTGAGAGAGCTGGTGCTTCATACACTGTCTGCTTTCATGCTGAGCAGGCAAAGGAAGAGCTTGCTTTGTGCTTAAAGAAACAACACAATTCGGTGTTATTAAGTTACTATGGTTAACTATGCTTTCAGTGAGCAACTGTCTAGCTTCTTATAAAACACAGCAAAAAATATAACCAGAACAAGAGAGCCCTCTTCTTCAGGATGGCATTGTGCAATTTTATACTTTTAGATTAAAGAGGCACATTGCTAGAGATATAAAATACATAAACAAAGCCATAAAACCCTTTTTCTGCTTGTACCTCTACACCTTTCTCTGGTCACCTCATTTTTAAAATGGAGGACTCCTCCTTTGTTTTGCACATTTCCTCTGCATTTCATAAGGAGGGGGCTCCCTCTTGCTTGAGAAGGTTCCCTTTATAGAAAGTTAAACAATGAGTTTGGAAAAGTTTTGATTGATAATAGCTTGCATATGGTGCTACAGAAAAGGAGTCTATTTTAAGGATCCTTCTTCTCCAAGAACGGATTCTAAAGAGGCACCATGTGTTCCAAGCTTGCTGGCAACACTTGAGCCTGCTCTCAGAGCCTGCCTCTGGAACTGCTCCCTGGCTTGTGATGGAAACCATAATCCTAAGAGCAGTGGAAGTACATTTTATTTCCTATGCTTGTGAGGCTCTGAGAATACGGCAGGAGTGGTGTGTAACATATGCTGTTCTGGAGGAGATTCCTGAGAAACAATCATCCACTGGTCTCAGGTATATGAATACAGAGCCACAGATGTATTTCTTCCACACATAAACCCAGAGAAAAGGGAGGGACACTTGGTTGTCTATTTCTTCCCCACTGTTTACTTAAAAAAAAAAAAAAATATTACAAGGAAATACATTTTAGCTAAAGAGACATTTTGCAATCTATTTGACCCAACTATCTGAGAAATGAAACTGCATGAAACCTTTTATATTAAGATGAGTCTTCAGGTCTTTCTCACTTTTCATCAAGATCTAGTCCTAAAACATAATGTTAAGGGCATCAGGCATGGTGCCTTTCAGATAAGAAGCTTGTGTTTCTGGCCATAATCAAGAATTCCAGGAATTCTTCTTTCAGCAAATAACAGGCAGGAAGGACACAGTGACCTTGCAACATTCAACCTGCATCGAGAGCTGTCTGCCAACTTAAATCTTGCCTATGATTTCTATGATGACACAGCATTTCCTTTTCTAAACAGTTGCATTGCTTTGTGTAACCGTTTAGGATATTATTTACAGAAGGGTGAAATAATTCCTATCAACTTAAGTGATTACAAAACTTGCCAAGAACAAAGTAAGATTACCCTCATCAAATTTTGTAAGAGAAGAGCTACTAGCTTATAATCATTTAAATACACTTTTGTAATGTCTACAGCTATGACAAGTCACTT
This sequence comes from Hypocryptadius cinnamomeus, assembly GCA_013400635.1. Lineage (NCBI taxonomy): Eukaryota > Metazoa > Chordata > Aves > Passeriformes > Zosteropidae > Hypocryptadius > Hypocryptadius cinnamomeus. The sequence goes on from VYZP01003829.1 coordinate 9,256, forward strand.
GAAACAAAACTGAAAAACATGCAGAATGGGGTTTTTGCTTACAAATTCTCTGAATTAAACATGCTTTTTATAAATATATTATCAGCATTGTTCATGTACAAAACCATTTGATCATGGTAACAAGAGCCCTAACAATTATCTGTCATCATGACATGTCACTTGATAACGCAGATCATAGTGTCTCTGTTTTCTGGGTATCTGCAACTATGTATAATGGAAGCAGAACTAAGCATACAAAGAGTTAAAGTTTAAAATATTATCAGTTACACTTTTCCATTTTCTCAGTATAAGCTGAGAAGTAAGAAAGCACTAAAAAAAGTTGTCTGCTTTACTTACCCCAAAAGGCTTTTGACATAATGATCATCAAATGTCAGAGGTTCATAAGATGACTTTCACTGTGATGGAAAAAGATAGTGGTTATCAAAACAGCAAACCACATTGCCTGGTTTTGGTTAAACTACTTCAGTGCTTGCATACTTCTTCCTAGCAGCAGCATGAATTAACTGCCATGGAATTTCATAAATATACAAGGCCAAAGTTACCTCTAAGGTACAACAAAGATTATTTTGGTGTAAATTAAAACTACCTGAATTTGAATGCTAAATAATGAAAGTGTCATGTGCAAATCCACTCATCCAAAGTTCAATATTTTTGAAATTTCAAATCAAAGACTGGATTGGAGCCTTTTGTCTGACTCAGATAAATGTTTTACTAAGGATATTAACTTCATTGACCTCATAATGCAGGTAAGTAAGTGAACAAAACAACTTGTCATTGGGCAGTTCATAACGCCAGCACCACCATTCACATCAGTAACTAGAGACATTCATGTTCCTCAGTCTTTTAAGTGATGGGTGACTGTGCAGTATTCATAGCAATAGCTTGTACTGGGAACATCAAACGCATTAGGCAACAAGCTTGGCAGAAGGGCAACCTTCTCATCATAATCCTGTGCAATTAATCCTGGAATTGTGAAGGATTGTGAGATTGATGTCTCACTGCCAGGTCTTGTCATTTTAGAGATATTTAACATTGTGATATTGTTCTCACCCTTGTGAGAGCTTGTCCTGGTTAAACTGTGACAGAGCTCTTCCTTGCTCCTCAGTAAAGCTACCCTTTTCCCTTGTGGCACAAAGGTATTTTGCAGATCCAGGCAATCTCCAAGTGCCCACCCACAACTCCTTTCCCTTGATACTTCCAGCTCCAGGAATGATGTTTACTAGAAAGGCAATT
>VYZP01003839.1:107-11199 GCA_013400635.1 Hypocryptadius cinnamomeus
TGTTTGGAGATTGTCTACCCACAGGTGATTGTTTCACTGGATTCTGGTGTGAATTGTTTTGTCTCATTTGCCAATCAGTGCCAAGCTGTGTCAGGACTCTGGAGAGAGTCACGAGTTTTCATTATTATCTTTTTAGAATTCTGTAAGTGTCCTTTCTGTAATCTTTAGTATAGTTTAGTATAGTATTCTTTAATATAATATAGTATCATAAAATGATAAATTAGTCTTCTAAGAACATGGAGTCAGATTTGTCATTCCTTCTTTCACTGGGACACCCTGAAAATACAATCGTGAATCAAGGACCATTCCTTGCCTGAATATTCCTTGATATGGCCACACAGGGCCAGCATCACCATCTGGTGTGTGCTGCCTCAGGAAGGACAGACACTGCTCCTTCCAGGCCCTATGAGCTTTGCCATCCTGTGTGGCAGCAGGCTGGATGCAGCTATCCAAGGCATTGGCTGCTCCCAGGGGATGACAGAAATGGTGATAAAATCATGCAGCTCTGATGGTTTTTCTCATGTGAATGCTGTGTGCAGGACCAAGAGAAAACCACTTGTGCTCAGTGTTTTGCATCCTTGGTGGCCTCGAGTAGGATGTGTGGCCATTTCCAACAAAACAGATGTGACTTATATCCTGAGAGATGAAGGAATCCAATGTAGACTATGGCCTTCAGGGGTAGGAATAACAATGCTGCTTTGCAGAGTTATTATGAAAAAACATCTTTAAACCAAAACTGAGAAGCCAAACAAAACTCCAACCAAACAAACAAAAAACCACCAAAAAGACCCCACCAAAAAAATAACCAAAGCAAAATGAGTCCAGAAAATGAGCAGAGAGGTGCACAGGACACCTGAGGCAATGACAGACACACACCTAATTATGACTTCACTTAATCCCCAGGGGCAGCAAATCCCAGGCACCTGTCTGTATGTCTCATAGATGGAATTAACTTCCCAGCAGGACAACCTGGCATTTTCCTTTGAATAAAAGGAAGCAGGTTCAGGAGGGAGGAGTAGCTCTGTGCGTCATTCCCTGGAAGAGCGGAGATGAAAGCTGTGGTTAAAATACCCCTTCCTAGACCAGGTATAGAAAAACAAGAGGTAGTAGTTAAATCATCATGGAAAAGGAGGATTTTATGGATCTCCAAGTTTGGAGTCATGCATTTCAAAGAGCATAACATTTAAGAGAATCTTTTTAGATTCTTTTTGGTAAAAAGAGCTTCACCCTAGTAGAAGCAGCTGACATTTTCACATTAAATGTATATGTATGCATATACTTGTACATATATTTTCACACATAATCTGAAATGGCAAAGGTTGCCCAGGGACATTATTAGCAATAGTCACTAATTTACTGGAGTGAAGACAGGCTTGTGATGGGGCCATTTCAATTTCAAAAAGTTCTTTCTTTTGGAAAAAGAAAAATTAACGAAAAATCATTTGGTTTTTTTAAAAGTGTTTTCTACATAGAAACTACTATGACTTGCAGTTTTCTTTCCTTCAAATTTATTCTAAAATACACAATAACTTTAAAGGACTCTGAGATCCAGAACAACACACCTTTCCCATCCTCAAATTATGTTTTTCAACCTGCCTATCAACAAAAAAATTAAACTGTTTTTAATTTCCCACCTCAAGGAAATCATTTGGGATTGACAGCAACCAAACACATTAACCATTGTTAAAACTTAAATCTAGGTGGAGTTTAATGACATTTTTATCCTACCTCCCTAACTGCTGTTGGATTTTACATGCATTTTAAAGACAGAAAATTCAGTACAATTTGTATCAGTCATTCCAGTGATAGTAAATAGTACACATCAGGGAAAAAATAATGTCTCAAATACTTCTAAGAAGCAAAGTATTAAAACAAAAGTATTTTTAAATTATTCATTGGTTTACAGGGTCTTGATTTAGGCAAATGATTGTCCTCTTTTAAGGGTTTACCAAGATAATTCCCTTAGAGTTATTAATCTCTCCCGTATTTAAAGACCATTAATTCCTCATCTGTTTAAGGTATGATTCCTCACAAAATTTCCTAATTAACTGCTGCACACACTATTACTTTTAATTTATTATACTTGAAGCTAATTAACTTTCATGTTTGTTAAGGCCCTTGGAAGAACTAGCAAGATGAAAGAATTGGAGGTTTTTATCAATGAATCAGATGAGACAAAATGATAACTTAATGAAAGTTCTGCTTCAGGTTTTTATTTATATTATAGCAGTACTGAATAACTGAGTGTAAAACTGAAATCACAATTGGCCTTCAAGCAGCAGCAACTTATTATTTTAGTGATAACTCCTAGGACTATGCATAGGAGAAAAAAAATGAAAGGAAAAAAAGTTGGGTCAATCTAGAACAGTTTCTTCTAATTAAAATGTTTTGATTTACTGAATAAAGGTTTTAATGGGTTTGGGTTTTTTTTTTACATGAAAATGGTTGTTTCAAGAAGAAAAGTCAATCGTTCATGCATAGGCCAAATGTGTCTAAAGCAAAAAAAAAATTTACAGTATTGAAAATTAATATTTGAGTTAACATTGCAAGTCAATACTTTGATAGTTATTAACAAAAGAAAAGAGCTCTTCCTTTTTCTGTCACCTTTTATTAAAATTCAGAGGACTTACTTTATTTTATTTTTACATATACATACATTTATTTCCAATTCCTTTGAATGTTTTGTTCGTAACTTCAACTCTTAAAATTCACTTTAATTTTTATTTCCATTATCAGAATAATTATTTTTTTCTTAAAATTTGCCCTCATTTGATTTAAAAATGAACCCAAGGTTTTGCACAAAACAACCAGCTTTTGTTGTTGTAAAATTTGCTTTTGTCTATCTTAGGTACAGAGAAAAAGCTAAATACACAAATTACAAAATGTCCATAAGCAGAATAAAAAGAGAAAAAACAACAACTGCATTGTCTTTTCTTCTTCTGTGTAGAAATCACTTCTAGGAACTTTGGATGTTTGAGTCACGGTTGGAGCATCTGACCCTGAGTGGCAGCAGAGTGGCGAGCAGCAATCAGCAGCAGTAGATGTACCCTGCTGCTCTGCAAGGACAATTCTCGCCTTCCTTCAAAAGCTCAGGGAAAAGATTTCTACTGAGAAGAACTCTTCCCAAGTTTTATTTAAAATACCATGCCTAACCATCTCTCTGACAGCACTTTCACTTTTCATCTGAATTTCTAGGTCAGATTCACTGAGAGAAAAACGATTCTCCACAGTTTGCTCTTGTTTCAGCTGCAGCTCAGCGTGTCTGGCTGCCTGCTGCTTGCCCGTGGGAGCAGCTTCAGGAGCCTGCAGCACCAGCCAGGAACTGTGTCAATCTTCCAGGCTGATTTCCAGAGCAAGGCTCTCAGCTGGCCTCATCTGCATGCAGAAAAAGGCCAAAGCAGCACACACAGCCTTTGAAACCCCATGATTTATTCAGGGCTGTGTCTCTGCAGAGATAAGCTCCAGAAGTGCCTGCCCAGGGGTTGTGCCAGGGTAGGAGGTGTGCTGTGGGGCACAACCTGAGCTCAGGATGCTGACACCATTTCAAAAGCACTGTGGTGAGCTCATGGACACAGCAGTAAAGTCAGACGGGCCTGAGGAGCTGGACAAAGAGCAAAAAACAGACATGGAAATTCTAGCTACCAGAGCAACCCAGAAGTGGCAGAAAATCCCTTCTCCACCTCACTACTTGGTGGTGTTTAATAGATGTGTCAGAACCACATTGATTCTTGTGAGGTGTGAAGAAGAATTTTTTTCTTTCCCCAGAGGACAGAACTTTACTGTATAAGCAGCTGCCGAAGAGAATGCAAGCCTAGAACAGCAGCAGAGCAGCTGAGGGTTTCTTTCTCCAGTAGCAGTTTCTCTGATTTGGGCAGTCTTCATAAAACAGGTGCTACTATTAAAAAAAAAAATCAATCATATTTAAAAACCCAAACACAAACAAACTGAAAAAGATAAGCAGCAATGGGTAATCTCATGTTTCTATCATGCATCTGTATTCAACTTCCATAAAAGTGGAAGTCTCTCAAGAAATCAATTCACATCATATATAGAGTGAATTTTGAGTTCTCCTTGAAATAGGTCAGTGGCATAAATGTTCAATGTTTAACTTCTGTCCCAATTAATAGCAGCTACTTATAGTGAAAACTGGATTCATTAACAGACTAATATTTCTTGTGCAAAAAATCATCTATACAACTTCTGCCTTTCTTCCAAGAACTGATTATGTGGTTATGTGCAAGACTTTCTTAGAAAACCCTTTGAAAAGGGTTTCAAGGAATCTCCTGCTCTTTCAGGGAACAAAAGGTACATGAGTTGTAATTGCCTCATTCTGAATTGTTCAGTCAGTTTAAAATATTAAAGGCAAACCTTTCTGTTAATTAATTATAATTGGGTACTTTTTGCATAGTCTCTAATTTAATCTGATTTTCGATAGACAGTACCTCCTGCATAAATATTACACTTATCTTTTTAGTGCCATTTTAGCTTTGTTAGCAGAGCCTCACCAGATAAAGAAGAAATCATTATCTTCACAACCATCTCAAGAGAAGCCCATTTCTCACAGGAATTCCTCATCAGAGCCTCCAGCTTTGACCAAGGCAATCATCACCCAGTAAAAATGAGTTCCACGGACACTTGTGGGTGTGAATATTTGACAAGCAGAGCTTCCCTGGGAAGTGACAGGGTCACTCATGTCACAGCAGCAGGGCGGGGCCCCTGGGGACAGTGAACACTGAGGGAGCACAAACCCCTCCTGGGTAGCGGCCAGGGAGGCCTGAGGAGCTGGAGCTGGATTTTCAAAGGAAAGGAGCTGCTTTCTCCTCTGAGCTGTGGAGACTTCCCCAGCTTCCATGGCAGCTGCCCAGCAGCTCTGCAGGGCAATTACAGAGACAAAGGATGGATGCAGGAGTGCAAGCTCTGAGAAATGTCATTTAAGTGAAACCTTGATAATAAGAGTCATAAAGTTTGTACTCCACGGCTAATTTTATTACTTTGCTAGTGAGACTCATTGGAAAAACATCATTCAGAAGTGACTTTTATGAGAAATTTTATTTGAAAATGGAGATTAATTTTGAAGCTAATATTGTGATGCTAACTTTGTGATGTTGGAGCGAAAAGAAGAATTCCAGCTTTTCTATGCTGACTTACAGTGATGCAGTCTTTTTGGAGGCATGGCACTTTAGGAAGACTTGAAGTTGTCTGAGGCTTCTTGGTATTACTTCAATTGCATTTGGGATTAATTTAATATTCTTGAAGGACATGGAGTGAGAGAAAAAGGGGTTGAGCATGTAGCACCTAATCAGGTTCTAAAGGGGTTTTTTAAGCCTTTTGCCACAATCTGTGGGACTAAAAGCCCATTTCATATTTTCAAAGAAATGTTTATTCTTCCGTGGGCCTTTGAATTGGGTACTGTGGCTTTACGGAAAACATTAAATGGTTAGGAATTGGTTTAAAATCTGGTTAGACAACAGTGGCAGAATCATAAGATCAGGAAATAGTTTAGCTGTGCTTTATAAGTCTTTGCAACTTGATCAGTGGCACAAATATTCACGCATTCCATCTGAAGAACAGAGAAAGATACATGAGTAAAATACAGTGACAGAAACAGCAACACTCAGATCCATCAGGGATTTGTGACCTACTGGGAACACTGTTTCTTACCAGTGATTTAGTCATCTCTTGCCAGTGACAAACTCATTCACTGACCTCACAGTGATACTGTGAAAAGTATTCCATGCTTTCTTATTTCAGAGAAGTTTCTGGAGCTCCATATGAATGCTTTGAATCTGTATCTAAATAATTTACTGATGAAAAAGTTTTATCAGAAGGCAAAGAAATAGGGGAGGTTCCTTTCTCTGGCCCAGTGTCATGGATAATGCAGAAACAGAGAGACCTCTATGATTTCTACATTGCCCCATGGAAAAAGAACTAGCTCAGGAATCTTCCAGGTGTGACAAGATTGTGAACCACACAGATATCAGGCAGTTTAATCTTTATTAATTTCCCTCCTCAAACTTTCAGTGAAGGGGAAAATCAAACAAGACCTCTTACAGCAGGAAGAAGACAACACCAAGAACCTCAGGGTCTGACCTAGCCTTGACTTTATGTAATGGCAGTGGCTCACTACATGGAGAAAGAAGTAGGTTTTAAAATCTCCAGCCCTGTGAAACTTTAGACTGGCTATATTGCAATTTGGATAGAAGAGGCTACTATGGTAACCCTCTTTGTGTTGCTAGGGCAACCATTTAATAACAATTAGTTCCTTTAAAAGTAATTCACCTTTAATAGAGATTAGAGATTACACCCAAATCTTCCAAAAGGTGTGAAGGATGGAGTCACACTACCATTCATAACAATCAATAAAACAACCTTTTTTCCTTTTGTTTGTTTGGGGTTTTTTAAACAAGGAAGCACAATTGCACCTCTTGCCACATGTATTTATGCAACTTGCATCCCATGTACCATCTCCACAATATCTTTGTGCTTGGAAAATACATACTTGACATAAAATGTTAACAGGGCTGCACCAGTTCAGGTCTCCCAAATGGTCTTCATGTCCTCATGGCATTCTACTCTCCCACTCTTTGATATGGGGGGTCTTCAGGCCCATGGCTGAACTGGGCACTTGAAGCGACTTTCAAAGTCAGGAACATTTTAATTCAGGTCTCCGAGCTGCAGAGCTGAGCTGTGAACATCGCAACGTGGGAAATGTCACTCTGTGTATACTCAGCTAAATGACAGTTCAACAGTTGTGAAATTTGAGTCTGAATCCATACTTGCTCCCTAATTTATCCACCAAGAATACAGCTTTTATAGAAAATATTCTCTAAGCACCTCACTGCTCATCAGGGGTTGGAAGCGAAGGGTGAGAAAACCCTCCCACTCATGACATTTTACTGTTGGTCACCTCAGTTTAATGGCTAATATTCAACAACGCATTTATAACCCTGAACTGTCTCCTTAGTGCTCTGGAGCATCTGTTTTTCCCTTTAAAAAACTCACCTGAGCTGCCTTGGAGAGCCTTTCCTGATAGGCAGAGTGATTCACCACAAAGCTGAAAAGTGGTTTGGCACTGCCCTTCCCATGGTGTCCAGAAGATTTTGTGTGCAAGGTGGTTAAAACATTCCTTGTTTCCAGGAGTGAAGCTCAATTCCCACTCTGGGGCTTTGCTACCTGCAGGGACTCAGAGATTTCACAGTGGCCTGACATTTTGTTTCAGCTAATCCTAAATCCTATGGAGAATATCAGGTTAAAATTTCATCTGTTCTGTGATTTGAGGTTCTGATTGTCTGCTGTGACCTCAGATGATACTCTGGGCTGCATGAGGGTGCTTAGAAGCAACGTTTCTCCCTCCTCTCCCCAACTCATCCACACTCAGACCTCAGCCAAGGAGATGAAAGTCTGTTTATCTGTCGCTCCTCCGTGCAGCCACCTGAGGAGGGAGATGATGAGAAATGGGAAAGCCTCTGAAACCACTGCCCCCGTGGCTCAGATTAGCTGGGGGAGTGCAGGGAAAAGAAATTACTACAGTGTAAAGGAAATGGGACTAAAAGGAGAAGCACAGCTGAGTCACAACTATTTCTCTGATGTGTTCAACCACTCTGCTGACCCCTTCCCACCAAAAAGGTAAACAAACTCCCAATCCCCACAAGCTGAAATGGATAAGAAAAATGCATAACTCTGTCCTTGTTGCAACGAGGCTGACACAATTAGCCTTGCAGTCTGATTTTTCATGCCTGTAGCTATTATGAAGACATTATTTCAAAATGTAACCAAAAAGAAAAGTGAAAGTGCAACCATTTTCTAATCGCCATCAATTTCTCTGGCCTTTCATCTCTCATAAAATATTGGGTAACATCTGGCAAGGAACCCTTTTTTCCCTCCCCTCTGGCACTTCTTTTAAAGTGGCACTGATGAATCTATCTGGCTGAGGGCTGTAAAAGGAAAGCAGATGGCACACTTATCACCCAGAATCCAATCCCACAAATTTGTCCTTTACAAGCATCTCTGGTGAGGAAGCAACTTGCTAATGATAGCAATTAGCATCATGGAAATACCAAAAAGGCCAGAACCTTGCAGAAAGCATTTCTAATAAACTCTGGGATTGATGCTTCTGATGCCAACCAGGCAGTTAAAACCCATTAGTGTCTAATGTTAATTCATCACAACTTACCAGGTCCTATGGGGATTTACTTTGGTGCAACAGTAGCTTGCTATTAAATGCTAAATCAAGGAGAAAAAAGCAGAGAACTCTGATTTTTGTAGCAGTACAGGAGTCGCAGATTTTTTTTATTACTCTTATTCTCTAGGGACTTTCAACACCAAGCTGTCCTGCATTTATTGTTGCTTGGTGAAAGTCACTCTTTCTCCTCTGAAGTAACTTTTTCCACCAAAGGAGGAGAGGAGCAGTTCACAACAGTTTGGCAGGATGAAACTAACTTCAGTATTGCTTTAGCCTGTAGTTTTATTCTGTAATTGGACTCCTTGAGAAGGATGCAATGATAGGAACAGAGGTGCCTGGTTAAGAGCAGGAGAGGGCTTCCAGGGAGCAGCAGCTTGCAGAAGACTAATTTGGGAGTCCTTGCTGCAACCTATGTAAATGGAGCACTTTTCCTCAACTTGATGCATAAAGGTTGCTGATACAGAAAATAAATTTAGAGGATGCAACCTTGCAACTAAATTTTATTGAATTATAAACCCAATTTTGGCTTTGTATAACTCACAAAGATATTTTTTGCCACAACAGTGGTACACTGTTGGTTTTGTATTTTTTTTTTAAATTGAGGAACTCTCTGTTCCTTTGCAAAACATCTCTCTTTTTCAGTGTGTCTTTCTGCCTAAATAACTTTTTTCCTTATAGGTAATGTGGAAAGAAGCAAAACTAGGTCTTTGTTTTGACAAATGACCCTGGGTTTTGCTCTGGCATTTCTCAGTAGGACAAATCTAGAAAACCAAAATTATAAAGACTGTCTCAAATTCTTAGCACTTTGAAAGGTGCAGGGCCTTAACAAGCTTCAAGGAGAATACCAGTTTATTGCTGAGAACTCATCTTCCATTTAAAAATGAATAAAAGTTTATATTTATGCAGTTTCATTACACAGATAAAACACAAATTCCACAACATTTAGTTGAAAAAAATTTGTCCAATGAAATCAAAACAAACCAGGGAAATTTGTTGTGAATTCAACCGTGTTGCACTCCAAATGTTCACGTTAGAATTTGCATCTGCATGTTACTTCTGCAGCAATTTAGAAGCTTCACAGAAGCTCATTTTAACCTGAAAATGTGGTGGGGTTTTTTTGTGAAGGTGGATATCTTATTATTACATGGTTCCTTGCTTTTATAAGTGAGCCTAAGAAAAAAATGAATGCCCAGACACAAAGTAATGAGCAGATAAATGTACACATACATGCATTTCCCATTTCTCTTGAGTGGTTCAGGTCTTGGAGCAGACCAGCAGCATGTGGNACAGGTTGGGAGCAGACCAGCAGCATGTGGTGAGATTAAAGCAGAGTCTCATCTGTTCTCCTGGCAGACATTGATCAGCACCCACAGTGGCTCTGGGCTGAGTGAGTGCCTGTGCAGATTAACCAGGAACTGCAGTGGAATTTCTGTCTGATCCCTGTGGCCAGAAAGGTGGTACATCAGTGAGACAGCATCTCACACTGTCAGATTTGTTCAGAAGATCAATAGAAGACCTCTGTTCACAGGGCAGTCAATCTGTTACCTTTTATAAGCAGTAAATTCCCTTAGCAAAGCGTGAAGAACAGGAATACAACAGAAATTAATTTGCTGTGATCACAGCTAGAGCTTGACATTTTGTTTTTGTTTTGAGGATAATAACTCTGAATGGTTTGATGTTTTCCCCCTCCTGAGCTATAATATTGATAAGGCACTGTATGTATAAGAACAGAAATCATTCTAACTTGAAAAATATGAAACTCCAGGTATGTGCCCAAACATCTTCTTAAGGCATGCTTGATGCAGCTTTGGCCTTGTTCATTGTCTGATTGGATGATCTCTTTATGATGAAGAATCTTAAGTCTGCTCACTTTTCTCAGTAAGAGGAATCTGACCATGGAGGTTTAGTAGTGCAGATTGTGGGAATCTCATACAGCACAAGCATGAACAGTAAAGCTCAGAAAACTTACAGCACCTTGTTCTCAGCATGTATTGGTGATGTGTTTCAAAATCATGAAGTAAATACTTTGTCTTTCATGTACTGCTTGGCTGATTAGCCCATTGTTTTTCATCACGTGCTGTCAGACTATGGTTTTGAATAGATTTATTCACATATATAAAATAAAAAATACATGCAAAAATCCCAGACAATGTTTGTCTCACTGTCTGCTGCAGTCTCAGCTCATCTTTCTGTTTGATCCCAAGAACATCTGGCAGAAACTGATTTTCAGCAGCTTGTGAAGTAAATAACACCAAAAATATTGGAAACGATCACAAGATAATACAGATGAAATGGCTGATTGACCAACTACAGTAAAAATGGATGGGGAAAAGAACTGTGAAGCCATTGAACTATAAAAAGGAAGAAAACAAATATTAGGTTTGCAGGTGTTCAAAGTCCAAGATGAATAAGTTCTGTGAACAGTTTCTTTTTCCATCTCTGTGTACTGTGCTGGCACACCAGAAACAGCAGATATTAAAGCAACTTACTTTCCAGATTTGTTGAGCTGCCTTATTTCAAGATCAAGTCCTGAAGTCAGAACTGAATGAGACCAACTGAGGAAAACATTAGATACTGTAAAAGAAAACATTTTGTCTTGTCCCCTGTAGTTCCAGGAAGAGATACATAGAATTATAACCCCAAGCCTACTTTGCCTCTGTTTCCTGGTAAATCTTGCTCTATTTAACAGGAAAAAAAAAGTGCACCAAGTGAAAGAGGTAACAAAAAGAGATCAGTGAGGGAAGGAAAATTCCCAGGCATAAGAAAATAAAAAGCTGGTAACAGAGCAATAGAATAAATTACAAGAACATTTCATAAACACAGAAATAAATTGTTTTTATCTTGTGAAGAAGTAACACTGCACATAATGAATTCAAATCAGAATGCAAAACACTTGAGAATGGGTGAGAA
>VYZP01003847.1:0-12135 GCA_013400635.1 Hypocryptadius cinnamomeus
TATAACACTAACCTTATCTTGATGTTAGAAGAAAAACAGATCAATACAATACTTATAAGCTGATGTATGACCAAAATATTGATACAATATTCCTCATGTGTATCAATGCCTTGCTATTTCTATTTTGTTTGTTTTTCTGTGTATGCAAAACACACGCTGTGTTTCTTGCTGTTTTATACTCTGCTCTTCCCCTTTCTATAAGAATAAATAAAATTAAGAAAAGGCTTCAACAACCCTTCTGCTCATCAATACCAGGGTTGCTTCAGCATTATAGGGTTCCATCCCACCAGACACTGAGCTACAGTGTAGTTTACAAAAATTGGGAACATTTTGGCACATCTTGGAATTAATTAGGGTCTTGCAGAAACAGTGCCTAAAATTTTTTACCTTTCACTTCCACTATTTAATTTAATATTCTCAGTGTTCTTATATTTTCTCTATTTTCCAAAACTTCTGTAATTTCTGGGTATAGCTCTATCCTCTTGTCATGTATTTATACAGCACCTAATGCCATGAAATCCTCTGAACAAAACAAGGAATTACAAAGAGATAATACAGCAATCATCATTCCAATTTGACCAAAAAGAGTAAACTAGCAACATGTAATAGTTTTTCTATTAAAAAAAAAATCATCCTCTTATGTTATTTAATTCCCAATACTGTAAAAACTAATTAAAGTTAAATTTACAAAATTATTTAATTTTTTAAGACATCAGAATTTTGCTTATTTAATTTTCCCTGCTTGGCAACAGGGACTGCTGAAAAGCCTATGTTTCAAGATGGGAATAATTTTACCTGTAGACCCAGGTAGAAAACTTCTGATTCTATGCTATTTTATTTTTATCGGAAAATGTCAAAATAGCTAAAACCAGTTAATTGAACTTCACCAAAACTCTGTTTTCAGAAGAGGAAGAATACACCTAATTTATAGCAGGAAACTAATTTCTAACATGCAGTTTCAGACTGCAACCAGAACTGGAGGTGGAAAGAAAGGGACCAGGCTTCCTAAGAACAGACAGCACCCCAGTGCTTTCCATACTTGATCAAGTCTGGGGGTACTATAATCTGATTCAGGACACAAAACTGAGTCTCTCCCAAGATAACACTCCATGGCACTGCACCCTTTTGTTCTCTAAGACGTGTTCCTCTTCATCTTCTTTTAGTGAAATAGCTCCATTGATTTTCCACAACTGGAAGAAAACCAGGCACAAACATTTGTTGTTTTAGTACAGCAGGATTCACGTCTGGGTCAGCCAGTAGCCTTCAGCCCTCCCAGAGCCTACTGCCAGCCCATACAGGCTTGATCTATCTATGTTTCAGCATCTTGAACACAGTGTCAGTGCACAAGGCACATACTTGCAGAACTCAGAAATTCAGGCCAAATTTTCAGCTGCAGTGAAAAGGAGCTGCTTGCTATGTCTCATGTGAGGCTAGATGTGTTTCACATGTAGACAAAACAGGACCAAGATGAACCAGGATCACCATCCCATATTGCTTCTATTTCAAAAAACCCACCCAAGCAATCAAAACTTAACATCTAATTGTGAAAATTAATTTGCATTAGTTTTACTCAGAAAATGCAAGAAATTGAGAAATATGTAAGTTTTCAACGTTGTTAATACTGTCAAGCATCTACGTGGCATTTCTTCAAAAACTATTGATTTTACATCATGCATTAAAAAAATTGAGTAGATGTATAACTATTTTAGAGAAATACAATTTTTACATAAAGAAATTTCTTTCATCATCAGTTATGTAGTTATGTAAAATGTTTCTTTCAAGAAAGGGATCTTTCCCATATCTTCAGCAAGAGTAAACCTAACTCTTTGTCCACTGCCTCCCAAGCTCTGAGAGGGTGGCACAGAGTTGCTGCAGGGATGACTGATCATGTGGCCTCTAGGACTGATCCTGTGCATCATCCCTGCTCTTAAAACTGGACATGAGTGCCTTGCAGGTACACAGCCAGGTAACACACTATTGTGTGGGGTTCTGAACATCTTTCTGGAGGAACACTATACTGTGGTTACCTATTTGGTTAAACCTTGGAACCTAGGCACAGTTCCTCTGTATGTTAGCAAAATTAATAGTTTGATGCTGAAGGTTGCCTTCCCCTCCAAAGATATTTCAATCAAAAGGGAAGAATAGCACTGATATTAATCACTGGGCAGACTGACTCCTGGACATACACCAAGATATATTTATTCAGGACATGAATTCGCTGTTTAATGCTGCATGTGCTGACATAGTTGCTGACACTCCTGTATGAAGTCACATGTTCCATGGATAGACCATGCAATACATGACATATCATCTGCCAACAGACATTTCCCTAAGTTTCCTTTCATTATTCTTTCCTTGGATTTATTACAGTCATCATGATACATATTTTCTTCACTCTTTTGACCAGCTCTCCAGTGCCTATAAACACACTGTAAAACAATAAGCACTCCTTCTTGGGTTTTTTTAAAAAACATTGCATTACAAATAATATAGAACTACAAAATCTAGGTGGATACTTTATCCAGATAATATTGCAAAGCGTGACATGCATCTGTCATTCAAAACTTGCTGTGTCACATAGAAATATCTCATTAATGCATCTCACATGGATTTTTTTTTTAACCTTTAATCCTCCAATTAGCTGACTGACTCAATGGGTAATTATTTGATTCAAGTCTCTCAGCTCCAGCAACATGTTCTCTTTTATCACTCTGCAAAACACGAAGCTTCTATCAAAAGTTAAGTTAGCTCAGGATATAGAATGAGTATCTTGATTTAATGGTGGGCTTAAGGTGAAAGCCTTTCACCATACTCTTATATAAAAAATTACAGAATGTTACTCTGAAAGGGAAAGTCTTGGCTTCCTAAAGCTGCACATTTTCTACCTTAGAAAGTCTCCACTGAAAACACTTCAATGTCATTACAATTTTATGTAGTGGCTTTCTTATTTTTTACAGAAGATTTTATGGATCTCTCTAATCCTTGTTCACTTCAGCTTGATCCAAATACACCTGAGAATCAAAAAAACAACTACAAAACAAATACTGAGTAGCCACCAGTTCTAATTCTGAAGGTACATTTGCATGTACTCTTTTATCCTGGAACTGATACAGTGGATGGAGGCATTGCACAGCGCTAAGGCGGCACCAGGCCCAACTAGGGATTGTTCACACCTTACATGATGCAAGTGCCAGGAAGACCTCACTTCCCATGCCCACTCTGCCCCTGCACTTCTATGAACCAGGGCAGGGGAGCTCTCCTCCCATCAGTGAAATTACATCAGTAAGGTTATGGACACCCAGAAATATTTATCAAACCAAGAAGCCATGGCACAAACATGCACATTCACCGCACAAATACTGTGGCACGCAGATAGCTAAAACTTCACCAGCCCAATTGGCCCATCCATATTTTGGCACGTCAATAGATTTAAAGACCCCTGGACAAATTAAAATATGAGTGAGAAATACAGCTGAGGCAATTAAGTTCAATATTTCTAAACTGGTCTTGGCAGATCATCATAGCTTTATCTTATAAAGTCTGTCATGCCAAGCTCCTCAGACTTCCACTTGAAAGATTAAGACTTTTCCCTGAGACATGTCAAGCTAGGCACCCATGAATTCCAATTGCATGCTAGGGTCTGCACAGGACTTGGCTTAATTTATTATGAAACTGACTTCACAGGTCTTTGATAACTTATTACAGATACCTCAATCCCACTTATAGAGCTGTCCCTGACCAACCAATTGTCTAAGTTAAGGGAAAAAAATTCAATCCTATGTTGCATAAGTAAACTGTAACAAGAACTGAACACTTCATGGACATAAAGAGATAAAGACAGCACAGAAATCTCACGCAGCTGGCTGCACTGTTTAAAATGTCTCCAGTGACCACAAAACATCACTGCAATTCCATTGAGGATATTTAGTTTTGATGCTCTGTTAGAGTGTTAAACAATAATGAAAGTGATGAAATAATCTTAATGTGAAAGTTACATGTAATTATTTAACTAGTTCCTTGTTTAAAACTAAGTACTATGTTCTAGTGAATAGAAATACATTCAGGGTGTAGTTTGACATTGTTTCTGCACCCTATGAAGCCTAAAAGAAGTTAATTGACACAAATTTTGAGCAGCTGTTAGAGAGAATTTCTATTTGCTGATGATTAAAATTTCAAAGTGAAGCATGGCAAATACAGACTTGTAGTTCTAAGGACTAGACTTGGAGATTTCAACAAAAAACTCAGCTCCTTTGGAATTTAGAAGATAAAAGGTAACTTAAGTCCTTAAACTTTATCTTCTGAATGCAAAGGAGTGTCAAATAAACATGAAGAGATTAATATTTTTTATCCACTTTATTTGTAGTGAATGATGAAATAACATTAGCATTTCTGAGTTTTCTCTAATAAGGCAGTATGAAAATTATATTGAGATAAATACAAGTAGCCTACTCACCTTAAATAGTTCTTAATTTATTTTTGTTAAAAATCATATTAGAGGTAAGGCTTCTTAAAAAAAAAAGTAACTGAATGTCTGGTAAAAACCCCTCAAATTCCCTACCTTGAGTAAATGCAGTCTCTCTAAAATTACAGGCACTATTCAGATGTGGATCCAGTCTGAAATGATGGAAATGAATTTCACATAATTTATTCTTGTTTCAACAGATTTTGAAGGTTCTACAAGCATCCAAACCAACTATGCACAATTGCTGAAGAACTTCCATAAAAGTTACTCAAACGACTGCCTAGAAAGATGAGAGGAAGAAAGTCTTTGTGTGTGCACTCTCTTTATGTTGCCATCGTAGTGCAGTATGATGTTTGACATTGACACATTCTTTACATCCTTCATCAGGGCATTTCATGAAACTATCACCGAGCTGTAGGTCTTTTAGATCACTTTAAGAAAAGGGAAGGGGTACAACTGAAAGAGAAGGATGAAGACAGCATTTATAAGAAGGAAGGCCACATTGCATTGCTGCCTTCTTGGAAGTGTGATCTTTCTTGATAGAGTTCAAAGATCTAGCCACAGCTATTTCTTTCAAGCTACAGAAGCTGTGTCCTATCCTTTTCCCAAGACATACAGGTTACCACTTCTGTAGTGCAATTATGTCTCCCTCCTGACATCCCATCTGTCAGTAGGGTTCTTTAACCCCTGGAATGAGCTTTTAGTCTTCACACTGAGACTTCAAATGTATGAGTCTAACAGGAATGGTCATGATAAGCAATTAGCTTTCGACTTCAGTACAGGGTAATATTTTCCAAGCATTTCACATTTCCACTTCAGATGTGTATACTACTGATATATGTACTAGTGCTTCATGATTAGGATGTGGGGAAGGTTGGTTAGCACCACCACCATGTTTCACAGAGCTTCAGACTGCGAGAACGCGAATCCTGTGCACAAGAATCATTGCTCCTTTTCTGCTGGGGGAATATCTTTCTGCTAATAATCTTGGGAAAAAAAATTGTATTCCACTCAGGAGAAACCTGTCTGCTTCTGTAATGCTGCAAGAAGTGCAAGTAAGCAGCCAAAGTATTTTCTGACTCTCTTCCCCCTGTGACTATGTTACTGTGTACATTGAAGTTTTTTCCCCCTCCCTCACTCACTACATCTTTGTAAGGCTTGTGAATTAAAGGAAGGAGCCGTGGAGGTGTGATAACCTGCCTCAGAGTCCCTAGGCTGCATACAGCACAGCAAATCTTGCCACCATGGCTGCCACAGGCAACAACAATCCACCAGCAATATCTACACCGAACTTGGCTGGAAAGCTTTATTATACAATTGTAACATCAGGGAAAAAAAGTGAACAAAAAGCCCCGCAAACACAGCTACTTCTTTGTCTCCCCCAGAATTGAGATGTGAGGCAACCTTTTGCTGCTGGTCATCCTGGGGTGCTGGGGCTGTCCAGGAACACCGCACGCCATAGCGGCGTGCGCAGGAGCACATCCTGCCAGCACCATTGCGGAAAAGCATGGGCTCCGCAGCCAGCAAATAAACAAAGAAGCAATACCCACTATCAAAGTGTCAAGTATCTATAACCTCTAGCACAGCACAAAGATTACAGCAAACAAAAGAGACGTCTAAGAGGCAAGGAGCCGTAGGAGAGGAGAAGTGATTGTGAGAATGGAGCAGGTGAGAATGCCTATCCTGACACTGCGAATGATGCAGAAACACAGGGCTGACGCGCTGTGACTACGAGTTACCATTAAGACATGCTTTTTGCAAACCCAGGCTCCTTTCTCTGGAGGTACTTTAGAAAGCATTATCAGGTTTGCAATCAGCCTAAAAGCAAAGCATGACTGTAGGTCAGATGGGAGAACTCAGAAGCATTGTAAGAACATGTTTCCCCTGCAAATACTCTGGAGCAATTTGCTCAGATCTTTCAGGCGCTCATTAGAAATTTGTTTCCAGCATGTATGGCAATTATTGCAGCTAGCTGAAGATTTCATAATGCAAAATATTTTGGTTTCTAATACACCAAGAAATGGCCAACAGCTAAACTACAGATTGCAAAGCTTGAGCTCAATAAAACTGATTCCTGAAATGCAGACTAGTTTCAAGTGGTATTAGCAAAGAACCTCTTAATCACTGTCTTTATTGGTACTTTTACCCTCTGAACCACTACCTGAATACAGGCTATACCCTGCACAATCCAGACATGTTGTGCACCAGAAGAGATGGACCTAATTCTGCTTTCCAGATATATACCCTGTTTTAAAAGCAGTAATGTTCTGTATTCCACCATTTGTGTCTGCCTGCTGGCAACACTGCCTGCAGCTGATCCAGATGACCTTGTCCCCGACCTGCAGAAGCTTCCCAGTTCTTGGAGTAACTTTTGCAAATATTCCCCTGTGTATGGATTGGGAAAAGAGACTCAGTGGTCTGATCCAAGAGAGAATAAGCACAGTGGGTGGGGTATGTGTGTGTCTATGTGTCAGGTTTCTGACAAGGAAGAGGTTAAAGTTCTGCAAGTGTTTTCTAGAGTGAAGAGTATTGTGGGCAAAAATAATAAAAAAAAAATGTTAGAAGCAGATGGAGCGAAAAATTTCCCAACCTTAGCTATGTAAACACACTCAAAAGGCTTCAGGCGACTTTTACCCTGGACTCTGTTTTTGTCAGATCAATGACAAGTCACGTTAACAGCGGTGTTTAATTCTATCAATATGTGACCAATTGTGTTAGATTGTTTGGCCATTGATTTCACTCAGTGCTACATTTGAGCTCTGAAAGGAACTGCTTTCCCCTGCATTACCACACATGGTGACAAATGCCCAGTGCTGACTTTCAGTACAGCATGCACAGAAGCTCTGACCACTTAAATGCTGGGGGAATACAGCAGGATAGTCATATAAGTGTTGTTCTTTATTTATTTTCCAAATTGTCAGGCCATACAATTCTATTTAGGTTTGAAAGAGGTTGTTTACAGAAACAGCTGAGTAGACAATAAGACAGATGACAATTTTTCCACATGAAAATGATAAGGCAGACCTGGAAAGCTGCATAGTGAAGGAAAACAAAGCTGAAAAGACTAATTCCTTTCATATTTACTGTGACTGGGCCACACCCTGAAATGCCTGCCTGAGTATCCAGAAACATTTGCTAAGGCAAATGCCCATAATGCATGAGAGTTTTGAACAGCAGTGATCTAACAACAGTGGTCTTCAATGTATCATGTTTGCAATGAAAACTCTCTGCACCAAATTTTGAGCAGGGATTTATACAGGGTTCATACATCCACCACAGCAGATGCAGCTGTCAGACTGTGGTTTAAAGAAGAATTCAGGATTGGCAATCCTTTCTCCTGACAGTGAATAAGTTATTTATTAAATACTTATTAAACGAAGTTTATTTGCAAAAAAATAATAAAATCACAAAAAATCATAAAACCTTCATAGTTTGATGTGTTGTTCTTCCTCTTAAAATTCTCTGAAACTATAGAGATTTCTAATGACAAATAACCCAGAAATCCTTAGGTTCTCACTAGCAATAGAGTAAACCACTACACATATGGTAAGACAATTCTTAAGTTATTTTTATAAACCCCTATTATTTAAAGCAAATGACATAATAGCAATGACATTATAAAAATAATATTCCACACGGTTAAGATTTATTCTTCTTTAAGAAATACTGCTCCTTTCAAGAAAAAATGGTTTTGCCTTCTGGTATCCAACTTATAATTTCATGGCAGCCTACCCAAACCTGCTCCCATGATCAGCACACTTCTAAGAGGGAGCTGTGTAAGAGAAAGCCTTGCTCTTCATAGGAACATAGTGACAATGCCTAATTTTAAATAATCCCATCTGCATCTCTCTCCTGAGTCATCTTAGTGATTAATAAAACTGCTTTGAACTCTTAAACCCTAATACATATGGTTTTTATTTACCTATTTTTCTTTCTTCATGTAGAGATAAAATAACTTAAATGACTTTGGTAACTTTGACATGTCCGTTCATCATCTTCAGGGGTATTCCTGGTAGCCAAGTGATGGGACAGGCTGAGGCTTCATGAGGAGCTCACAGGGCTTTGCACAGAGATTTCAGCCAGGCAGAGTGCTGGGCTGAAGGCTGTTCTGCAACTGCTAACCGTGTCTTGATGGTATTCTGCTTAGGGAACGCTGCCAAGTGTGTGATATACAAATCCGTTAATTGTTCTCTTGATTTACAGCTTCTCATGTGCATGGCACATCTTAGAGCTGCCACCAAGGCTGTCAAAACAGATATTCCCAAAGACCAGGAGTTAGGCTGGAAATCTTGGAGAGATAACAAATTATACAGTTTATATGAAAATACTAAATGATTAATTCTTTTATTTTTTCACATAATTTAGTCACTGTTTTCTGTCATATCTCCCCCAGAGATAGAAATATACTGTAATATTCCTTATGAATTTTTTGCTGAATCTAAGGAATGCAGCTACATAGCAGAAACAAAATGAAAGCAAACCCCAGTTAAGATTTACAATAATGTGACTCTCATTTAACTCTAAGTACTGTATCATGCTCTGTCTAAAACTATGCCACAGAACACTACTATGGCATTAACTGGCCATCTTGAGGAAGAAATATTTGCCTGGATAACAGTAACTGTGCCAGAAAAATCAACACAATAGAAATTCATTGGGGTTTTGGGCTTTGGTTTGAGTATTTTTGTTTTGTGCAGAACAAACCAAATATATTTATTCCAATCACCTATTATTTGTTGTCGTCCTGCTCCAAGTAAGATTATGCCAAACACTCTAAAAACTGAAGCTGAAGGAAGAGTTGATTTTTAAACCACAGAATTCACATAGAGAATTTTTTCACTTAACTCAGCAATCCAGGATCAATCCCAAAGAACAGGCATGCACTTAAAACACAGTGCAGCTGCCTTAATTGAAAACAAAATACAAATACATATGATTCCAGAAAGGACTCTGCTCTGTTACTGACCTGCATGCTACTGTTAGATCTCCAAACATACTCTCCAACAAGTTGGCTAGGAAAGTTTTCATTGATTTCAACCCTGTTTAACAAGTTTCTGATCTAATAGCACCTGTTTCTAAATCTAGAAGGGAGGAAAAGCGCACTTATTCACATCCATTGCGCCCCTGCCATGAGAGAGATATAGTGGAGCGTTTAATTTGAGTGTGTTTCCCATCCTCTCCCTCCTCCTTAACCACATGCTAAAGGAGGCTGGAGGACAGCACCTACCGTCCACTTTTAATTAAGATGGTCAAGAGGTGTGTGCGTATTAAAATAGCACAGTGAGTGGGCTGTTTTGAGCAGCTTCCTAAAGCCTTTAGCCCTTGTGCGCCTTTACAGCATCCAACTTATCAATTTACTTGCAAATGGCTCCCTGAAGTATTAACCCGGGTTAATTATTCGTCAAATATGATTATGCAGTGGTAATGTAAAAAATCGGAAATGCAGGATGGAATTTTTCACTCCAGCGGTTTGGCAATTGTGGCAGCTGGTGGAGAAGCTGGAGTAATTACCAGCCCATTCCAGCTGGTGGATCAGCACTCTGGTTCAGGGCGGGTGGGGGGAGGAAAAAAGCAATAAAGAACCAGAGGAGCGGGAATATGAGCCGTGCCAATCGACGTGGGGAAAATTTCACAGCTGCTGGTGGTGATAAATGAGAGACTGTGGCCCTACTTCTAATCAATACATGTAAATGCTACTCATTACAGCTTTTATACACACTTCTCAATTAGCCTTTCCTCCCACTGGTAACAAGGAATGTCATGCTTTCTGGACTGTGAAAGTGGTTCGGCAGTAAGTTCACCTGCATCGGTGAGACGCAGGAACAACGCTCACAGCTCAGCCTGGCAGCAGGTGGTGGCAGTGGAAGTCTAAATTCCTCCTGTAATGTGAATTAAATGAAATCCCAAGTGCTGTCATTTAATTAAATGGGTTTTTTAAATACCATTTCCTCTTTCTTGCAGCTAGAATAACCTGTTCCCGGACAGATACACTCTTTTGCCTAGACCCAAGTCCTTCAAATGTGGGGTTGGGGGACACCAGCTAAGATAAAGATTTAGGCTTGTAAAACCAACCAAGTTCACTCTCTGAAAAACAGACAAATAAAAAGAGGTCAAACCTGCACCTTAATAATGAAATTAGCCTTTTATTCAGAGTTGANGCCTTTACAGTCACTTTGCTTGACTGAGTCTTTAGGTATTTAATGCTTTTCTAAAGGTCTTGTTGTGGCAGTCAAGTGAATACAGATTGGTTTTCTCTCTTCCCCAACTTCATCCACACCAAACAAAAAGAAAAAAAATCTCATCTTTTGATGGTTTTCAAGAATAGAAACATGAATACAAGGACCATGAAGCCTCAAAACAAATACACCAAGAAGCGGGAAAATACTGCTTAAAAAAA
The DNA here is from genome assembly GCA_013400635.1 of Hypocryptadius cinnamomeus. NCBI lineage: Eukaryota > Metazoa > Chordata > Aves > Passeriformes > Zosteropidae > Hypocryptadius > Hypocryptadius cinnamomeus. The sequence continues at coordinate 10,860 of VYZP01003847.1, forward strand.
TCGAAACCCTATGATTTTTATATTCATTATTTTGGGAACTGATGTTCCCAAAGTGATTCAACTGTAAACATCCTGCTCATGAGAACAAATACAGTTATTTTGGAATATTTTCTTAAGGGTGCACAGTCATTACATATTTCTGAAAACATAGCCACACATTTTGTAGTTCAACTTAAGTAGCAAAATACCCCAATTTCACCACCTAAGGCCTGATTCATTTATCATCATCAACTGGATTCTTCATGCACATCCAAGAGCAGTACCTGATCCTGCAATTTAACTCATACATGCAACCTTTCCACTTGAAAAACTGCCGTTGCATTTTGGGGGATCAATGTACAAAAAAGGCTACAGGACAGGATTTTTGGTAGGTTCTTTGTAGACAGTTAATTTTTCCACTTTACAGCAAAGTCGGAGGCAAAAATAAAATTTTCTAAACATCATTAAATAATATTAATCTATAATTCTAATAATTTTGAGACATCTGATTTGTAGATTTTTTCTGAGGGCCGCAGACAGACAGCATAATGTGGTGTTTACAGCTTAAGTACTTAGGCTGCCTGTGCATTCAATCAGAGATGCAAGACACGTGGCTGAGTGCTCTCTTGCCTTACCCCTGAGCACAACATACTGTATAAACACCATGGAGCTGTGTAAAACTGAGTTTTTCCAACCAAGCAGTGGAAAATGATGATTAGAAGTATATCACAAAACACAGTGCTGGTGTGCTTCTCCTACTACTAGAGATGTGCCTGATTGAACCAACATGTGATGGGTGGAGAGTATATGTGATACTAGCTGCATTTTAAATTGCATACAAATGCACTCTGCATACATATGTAATTCTAACTTCTTTAATCATAACTGACTTAAATTGGCTTATTTTTAAATTTAGTTTAAATTTTTCTCCTTTGCTGATGGATGAATATGGCCAAATAATGCTGAATAACCCCCACCCAAAGGGTTCATTTGGCCATTTGCACTAGTTCAGCTACAGAGACCTTTCAAAGCTGTGCTAGAAGTGGGACATGCATAATCCCACACTCATGCAAGCCCTGAGGCAACTTGCTATTAGGAGGCAGCAGCTCCCTGGTAAGAGGTCAGTGATTGCAATAAGGACTTTCTCAAAGCAGGGAGTTCCGATAAGCCATCAGTGTCAAGTTGTTATCTAGAGAAGACACTGGCTACTCTGGAGCTCTGTGAAATAGCTGCCTCAGATAATGCTGAGCCCTTCTTCTACTCCACCCATTGTTGTTTTCAGAGAGATCATTATGTT